>CM077462.1:25950124-25977624 GCA_039654755.1 Calcarius lapponicus | reverse complement strand
TTTTTTTAAAGGGAAAGAAATATTAGTTACATAAAATTTGCCATACTATTTACAAGGAAATAATATCTATGTCTGCACTGCAATTCTCAGTTAAGGCTTTTCAAAACTGATTTTTTGAAGTATTTTGAACAACTTAGATAAAACTTAAAACCAACTGCACAGCACGTTATTTACACTTTCAAAGCAGTGCCTTCAAATAGTCCCAAGTGGAAGACATTCTTAAAATTTTGCTGTGAGCTCTCTTTTCTGTAACAGCAACCATTAGAATAAAGTGGTACAAATAAAGCCTAGTATATAAATTTCCATTAAGCCAGGGCATTCACTTATGTGAGTTTTCAGGAAGAACATGTATGACTCTATGCTCCCTTTAAATTCACAAAACAATTTTGTGTTATGTCTTCAAAATTCAGTCCTAAGGCAGCTAGATATATCATGTATCCTTTTGTTCTCCTGCAAAAAGTCAAACAAGAAAGAACTACTTTAGAGAAATAGAACCATATTTGATCGCCCTCATGGTGCTATAGGACATATCCTCTCATAGTGTGCTGCCATAACTTCTTTAACTTCATTCCCTGTAACATATTTCTCATAGAAGTAAACACTAAGAGAACTGATGATTTGAAAGCTTCAGCTTCAATGATAGCATGATAAAAAGGTTCTTTCTAACATCAATAACCATTACGTCTTTAATTTAAGAATTCATTTAAAAAAATCAAAATGAGCATGCAAATTATTTCAAAGGGGTTTATAGCTCCTCTCCACCATATATGCAATAAAGACCATAAAAACACTAAAGATCATTCGAAGGTCTATTGCACGAAGGACATTTAATGACTATTGGAAAGAAAGTTGTGGGGAAAAACAGAAACAAAAGAATAAAGCACCTTTCAGAACTGTTTGGGGCACAAGAAGAATAAGCACTGTACACGTGGGGCTGTTTCAGTAGACTGAAAATACATCTGATTGTGTGCACATGTAACTCATATGAGCTTATTCAGAAAATCAGGTATGTCCAAGATTCATGTGAGTCGCTGTAAATGTACAATAGACAGTTTGCATAACTGAGCCCAGTTAGCAGGGAATGTTTCTGAAGTGATGTGCACATATCCATCAAGTGAAAACTGCACAGCAAATTTCTCATAAAATGTGCCAAAACTACTACTACCCCAGCAGAGTAAAGGCCTCTAGTAGCAAACAAGTCTGCAGAGGAATGTCATTGGAGGATGACTTGATGAGGGTCTATAGAAATGATTTTATCCAATTATTTGCACTGAAAAAAAAGCTTTTAGAAGTTTGTACTACATTTGCACTCCTTTCTGCCTACACATACTATTCACACCCTGTTCAATAATGTTTTCTATGTAACGAAAATAGATGTTTTCCAGCTACTTAGCAAAAAACAACCCATTAAGAAAAAACTTCTGATTTCATTTTTCACCTTTATAATCCATTAACTGTAATAGCTTTTAATGTACTTTTAAAATTCCTGAGCCTCTCAGACTGAGCGAAAAGATACACCAACAACCAAAGTGCAGAAAGGTTATCTTGGCGATACTGGCTTTATCAAACCTTTAATGTAACAGATCTTTATTATATTATCTGTCATAGGTCAACAATTTGACTATTATCTTTTAGGGGTTTGAGAAGTCCTATATGATGTATAAAGCGTGAACTCAGTATCTAAAGGATTTAAAAACTAATCTATTAGGATTTAATAGATAAGATTTAAGATGTGAATTGAGAATGTGACTTAAAATGTGTTAACTGCAAATGTACTGGCATGTAAAAACCCATGACAGTATAGTATTATTCTTCTTGTTACATTAAAATGCAATATTCAGTCAAATAAATATATTGTATAAGTATCCCTCTGTGAGTATGCATCCGTACAAAAATGGAGATAAAATATGTTTACACAAGCAGCCAGGCAGCAGAGCTGCCGATGAAAATTACTCTGTACATCAACTGGTAATACTCTCCTTAAAAAAGGTCTTTCTCAGAAAACTAACTAAACTGTAACAGATCAGAAACAGAATTTAAGCAAAGGTCTAGATCACTTGCTTGATGACTTTGTTAAAGAACAGCTTAGGTTGAAGAGAATTGTGTTGATGCTAAAACTTCCCTTGAGTCTTTCATATTTATAGAAACATATTCATATATGTTTCTGTATTTGTTAAGGTGAATAAGCATGTTATATTTACATTGTGCATGCCTTTTAAGAGGACTTACTGCTGATTATACAGAATGAATATCTAACTATATAGGATAGCATACTTATCATTAGTTCCCTTTTTGATGCATGAATGCTAACAGGAAAATCCAGTTCTAACTTCAGAATATTTAAAGTATTTTCCATTTTTAACTAAGGATACTTTGAAATTTTATTATTCTCTTCTATAAAATATTAGCCAAAGGTCTAAGGCTGATGTTTTCTCTACAGGGGTACATAAAATAAAATGAAAGACAAACCCAGGGACTTTTTCATATGTGGATTTGATAAAATTATACCTTAATTGCTGCTGTCAAGAAGCAGTTATTGTTGATTACCTGAAAATTACTTGTGGAATTTCCATTAATATCATAATTTAAAGCTCTTCTGAAAGAAATACTTTAACTTGTTTTTGAGCATGGTGAGTATTTTATTTTTTGCCATAGAAAACAGCATGCATATTTTCAGAGAGAGTGTCCTTCCCATAACATCTCAAATAACATATTCAATTGAAAATGTAAGCATGACATTCAGGCTTCATTTGCTGTTGGTGTCTATCTAAAAAAAACCCAAATTGATGGAGACAGAAAATTCTAATCTGATGCCCTAAGGCCAGATCCAATAAAACACTTAAGCATCTAAATTTGGCGCTAAAGCAACTAACTTTTCACTGGCTGTCCCCCATAAGGGAATCTTGGGCTGAAGTGAGCTGAGTTTTACATTCCTTTGTAAGTACAGAGTAGGTATTGCTAGGTAGGTACCAGTTAGAGGGTGCTATGAGCAGCCACTGCCTCCAACATCACCCAAAATATTGCATGCATCTACCTGGAGCTAGTAAGTAGACAAACACTGTCAGCAGGACTGAGCTATAAATTACACCTTGCACACCCAAATCAACCTGAGTCCAGGTCGTAAGGGTAAAGGGATGATGTTAAAATATACTTTCCTCTTTTGCAAAAATACAGGGATTAAGGATAGTGCTCAGGAAACATGCTCCACATCTCCAAGTCCACTGTGTCTGACTTTTAAACCATTGGTTATTTTGAACTCTTTTTTTGAAACACTTCAGATCAATGGGTAAAAAGAGGATCAGGATTCAGCAGTCTAGTCTTTTATGTTCTCCATTAGTTCCTCTTTCCTATCCATGCTTAACAGATAACATTACTGAAGAGCTGAAAGGGTATTCAGTTCCACAAAAACCACCAAAAAATCTGCTTCTCAAAGCTCCAGACTGGGAGGTCTGCAGGATGTCATATGTCAACTGAAGAGGATAAGTGACGAAGTGTACCTCACCAAAACTGAGGGACTAGATTCTGTGTCACAGAAACTTGAAAATACTTAAAGTCTTCTCTTAACATAGAAAACAGAATGGATCTTTTCTAATATGAATTCCATACTTCACATAAGCCCTTCTTGTTAAATCTGACTCAATAAAACCAAATGAGAATCATCAAAGAGTCCATAATTATAGATTACAAAATTAGATGCTTGGTTTTGGCTGTCAAGCACTTGAGCTAACATTGTGTACTTGAACTTACCTCATTCTTCCCAGGACCATTTGCAGTTCTACAGCCTTCTTTCAGTAAAATTGGAAATGATGCTGTCTTCTAATAAGCAAAAATCTTTGGAAATCTAGGGTAATTGATCTCTGGTGATACAGATGATGACATCTTGAGTTATGTATGAACTGTGAGGTAGAAGTGCTCTGCTGTCCTCCCTAGCCCAGACTGGGAACCTCACTGGACCACAACATAACCTTAGGGAACCTAAGTATCCTTCTTATAGAGCTCAGGGAATGAGTGGAACTTCAGACATGTATATTGGGTCTTGACCCAGCACGAAGCTAGGATGCAGCCAAGCTGCACACCTGCATTAAGCAGTTGGAAAATGTCCCCAACACCCCTTTTTTATATATGGCCATTGACAACAGAAACTCTTCCAGTTTTCCTGCAACAAATAATGATTCAGACCCTGATGTGAACTTTCTAGTTATAACAGACAAATCTGTAGATCCTCATTTGATTGTTGGTATCATAATAATAACCTGACACAATAGAAGGTAAGGTCACTGAGAACTCCACATACCAGAACCTGAAAATATATTTTGAAGGCAGTCTAAAGGCAAATAAAAATAAAAACTCCAAACAATCAAACAAAAAACAAACAAAAAACAAACAACCCCCCCCAAAAAACAACAACAAAAAAACAAAACAAAAAACCCAAACAAAAACAACAAAACAAATAAACAAAAAAAAAAAAAAAATAACTACACAAAACTACACAAGTGCTTTACTGGCAGGTTTACCAGTCTAATAAAATAAACTAATTTTTGTCATTAATAATAATTCTTGCTAGATTTTTAATAGAAATACATATATCTTTGAAAGACTTATTCAGATTGCCAATGCCAATGAACTGTTTCTAAATATATTACACCTTGTTGTGTGGACTGGTCAAATTAGCTCATTTGTACTATGTTTCTGACAGGTAAATGGCATTTTTCTCCCACATCCAGCTCACAGATCAGGTCAAACAAATACCTTACCCCTCTGACAAAAAATTTGGTATGTTGATCAGTTAGCTCTGTTATTACTTTGTTCCCCCTTTAAATTACCTGTTGACTGTAAATAACTCTCCCTGATTTCAGGTAACTTCAGAGCTTTTTCATATTTCCTTTTTTTTAATGGATGAGAAGACGAAAACAGAAAAGACAGGGCCTTCCTTCCTAGGAAGGATTTTCTAGGTTCTCCCAGGTTTCTATTAAAAGACATTTTAGTTGTCCCTAGTATATTTCTGCCAACAAAAGTCTTAAAAGAAAACACATTAATTTTTAAATGGTTTGTGATACTTATTTAGAACTTTTGATTTCTTCTTTCATTTTCTTTCTCCTTCTCTTTCTTTTTCTTTCTTTCTTTCTTTCTTTTCTTTCTTTCTTTCTTTCTTTCTTTCTTTCTTTCTTTCTTTCTTTCTTTCTTTCTTTCTTTCTTTCTTTCTTTCTTCTTCTTTCTTTCTTTCTCTCTTTCTTTCTTTCTCCCTTTCTCCTCCTTTCTTTCTTTCTCCCTTTCCTTTCCTTTCCTTTCCTTTCCTTTCCTTTCCTTTCCTTTCCTTTCCTTTCCTTTCCTTTCCTTTCCTTTCCTTTCCTTTCCTTTCCTTTCCTTTCCTTTCCTTTCCTTTCCTTTCCTTTCCTTTCCTTTCCTTTCCTTTCCTTTCCTTTCCTTTCCTTTCCTTTCCTTTCCTTTCCTTTCCTTTCCTTTCCTTTCCTTTCCTTTCCTTTCCTTCCCTTCCTTCCCTTCCCTTCCCTCCCTTCCCTCCCTTTCCCTTTCCCTTTCCCTTTCCCTTTCCCTTTCCCTTTCCCTTTCCCTTTCCCTTTCCCTTTCCCTTTCCCTTTCCCTTTCCCTTTCCCTTTCCCTTTCCCTTTCCCTTTCCCTTTCCCTTTCCTTCTCAGCTGATGAAGATGATGGCATTTTAACAATAAAAGTGCCCACCACCTGCGTGTGTGCTTGCATTTTTAAATATGGTCACAGTCTGACTGATTTCCAGGGGTAAAACAGTTTCAAAACCTGATTGCAAGCTCACAGTGACAAAACTAGATAATTACTATCTCCACAAATATCTGTAAGTCAAATCACTTGTTTTAATACAGATTAGATTAGTACTAAGGTTACAAGATTGATATGAGAGACATGATAAATGTAGTCATGACAGAAAACAATTTTTAATTTAGTAACCCCTATCAATCTAGATAGCCCATGAATATTTACCATTAATTCAGTAGGCTGGAACAAAGCAGGGGGAAAAGAACAAAAAACAAATGAAAAGAAAAAAAAAAGGTGGTTTGACCTAAACAGGACTGAGGAAAAAAGAGAATTCTCAGCAGTTTTACTGAGAACAGATCTTGCAAAGACTGGGAAAACACATTTGGGATAACATAATTAAAAAACCCTTTAAAAAACTGAATGACATGCAAAAGTCTTGCCATTCTTAATATGTACTTCTCTTTGCAGAACTTACCAGTCGGATTACAGTTAAACAGGTAACTTCAAAGGCTGAAATAAAATCATTTATGGAAATTCAAAACAAACCTATTTGATCACATCATACTTCACAGCAGGGATACAATTTGCAGAGGCTGAGTGAGGGCATAGTGTAAGCAAAAACAGGTTGTGTGTGCAATGAACCAAACTAAATGGTTTATATAAAAGAAATGTTGTTTCCATTAATTTTTCTGGTAATCTTATTAAAAACGCCACCTGTCCAGAATAGAATTGTCCAGATTTTAATTCCTTTTCATATCTCAGTGTTCAAACACAAGACAGAGGAGGTATCACCCTATAGCTATTAAAATATGTCACAAAATGTCTTATTCTGAAACCTTCATAGCTTCAGCAGTTTCTCCAGCTCTGTTTCAATGTCTGGTTATTGTACCTTTTACTTTTTCTCTTGTTGTGCTCAAAGAACTGACCTTTCTGATAAGCTTAAAGAAAATTTTTTCAAAGCATGCCTTGCTTTTTAAGCCTCTCTTTAAAAAAAAAGTTTCCAGTCTATAAGACTAAAAATTCACATATATTAAGCAAATAAAACATAAAATGCACCTTTGAAAATTTTCCACTACCACCCCATCAAAATCCCCTGTAAGAGCCCTGAACAGGAACTTGACTTTGAATACCAGCAAAGATGAAATGGTGTCATAATCAGCATAAGTGCATGTGGACTATTCACCTAGATCAAACACTTTGGTCATATACTCAATTAAATTTAAATCCCATTATATAATGTATACCAGCCTCATTTTATGCAATTCCCTAATTTAATGGCTTGGTATTAGCCTTTTTCATTTTTGCACACATGGACTAATTTTCATGATGCTCAGTCCCTCTGGGAAGTAGGTCATTAAAGTCAACTGGACAGAGACAGAAACTTTAAAATACCTAAACAGTGCTGCATAAGGGTCAGAGTGACAATAATAATGTAAAACAGTTTTTCACTCATCCTACTTTGCAATATTTATGAAATTTCTCTCTCATATATATATATATTCATTAATATTGGAGATGACAAAATAGAACAATGAAAATTATTATCCTGTTACAATTTGATTTGTGAAATTGAAAAAAAAATCAGCAAAACAAAAATCTCAATTAAAAAATTTAAAATCACAATTATAGTAATATTTAGCTACCAAGACAACACTTGTTTTACACTGAAGCAGTAGAATTAGAATATTCATGTTACCTTTCTCAATGTGTATTCTTTTTGTCTCATGTCCCACATCATGACCAGCCAGATCTCCCTCCTTAGGTCCAGGCAGGACATTAGGTGACAAACCCATCAGCATTTGGTTCATAGAGAGCCCGTTCTGATGGACAGCTGCTAGACACAAGCACAGGGAGAAAGAAATCAGCTGTCATACTAACAATACTCTTTTTTACTTATTTTACAAAGTCTTCCTCTTAATTATTCAAGAATTCTAACAATCACAAAGTTACTTAATTAGTGCTATCAGGATCCACAGAGAGGAAAAGTTTCTTCCTGTCACTTCTACTTTAAAACAATGAATTTTAAAAAGAAAGCTCAGTAACTTTGGATAAAGTTAGAGATTTGCAAATATGTTCTCGCTTATTTAACAAGAATTGTTAAATTTTTAGTTCATTGTACAAAAATGATTGAGTACCAACATTCCCAATATGCAGTCCCTAATAACTTCCTTAAATGAAGCATTGTGGCCTTTCAGGTGATAAACACTTTTTTCCATATATTCTGTGCAACAGTAGAAGTGCTTATTTGCTCATCAGACAGGTGGAAAAACCCTGTCCAACAGCTTTCAGAGACCCTCATGAGTCCCAAACACACCTCAGAAACTCATATTAGGTAGTTTATATTTCTATGCTTTTATTCTGGAAAAAAAATTGTCTTTTCAAGATCTTTATGCCATTTTTAGTAATTTGTTTTATATGGAACCCATATTCCTGTAGTAGCCATCTTTTTCTGTCTGGCACTACAAAAGATGTACTTAAGAATCAGGTGTGATGTTAACAAATCAGATAGGACAGAAAATAATTATCAAATAAATAAATAAGTTATTGAAGTGATGCACTACTTAAGGAACTCTGCTGTGTTTACATGGAAGAAAAAAATATGCAAAGGTCCCACTCCCCTCTGTAAGCTACAGAGTAAGCTGGACAGTACAATTTCCTTTTTTGTTAAAACAAAGAGCAATTCCTCAGCAAAAACAATAAATATGTCTCAATTTAGATTTTGAGGGTTTCTGATGTTTTGTTGTTTTGGGGGTTTTTTAAGAGAACAATGGAAAAGAGCTTCATCAGTTGCAAACAAATATACTATTCAATCAATTAAGAAAAAATTTAATTCCACATTTGTGAGGGGTTTTTTCAGATCTTCAAGTATGAAGTCTGCAGTGGGTTGATCCTGGCTGGACACCACGTGCCCACCAAAGCCACTCCATCACTCCCCCTTCCCAACTGGGCAATGGAAAGAAAATACAATGAAAGGCTTGTGGGTCAGGCCTGGGGAAATAGTTCAGTATATGGGATGCCAATTTAATCTGCTCTCTGAATTGTCCAAGTGATAAGAAAACAGAATTTTCAGCTTGTCATAGTCAGGCCTCATTTCTTTTCTTTGATAAGCCATTTTTCATCACACACTAATGAAAGATCTCTCATCTGAAGGTCAATGAAGACTCAGCTTCCTGAGTCTATGGAGAGCCTGAAAAGGAGCGGCCTAAAGAACACGTGTTGCAGCTAATCAATATGGCCCCCTATTTCATGCAGCTATTTCATGGCCTTCTACGTGTGTGCCAAACCCTCCAGTTTCACCTGACAAATTCCACTGTGGAAAGACTTTTAAACACACAAAAACCTGCAACAGAGCAGTATTAAAGGGAATGGGCAAGTGTAATATGAATTAAAGTACATATCCATAAAATAGCACGCATTTAAAACCTTAATTTCCATTGCTGCATTGGAATATCAGAGAATTCAGAGTCTTTGCTATGAAATTTAAATCCTGTATACGGAACTTTGATAAGAATGGCATCACTCTGGGACACCACAGTTTAATTTCACTCTGTCCCCTGTGAGCTATGAGGTGATAGTCTTTCTATCATATTTCTCACCATTAAATTTTTTTTATCTAAAAAATTTATAAAGTATGAACATTTTTAATTTATTTAACCCAATTCTTCTCTTTACCAAGCAATTCTACCACGTAAAATATTGCTTATGAAGTCAGATTCAATATAGAAATCAAAACCGAGTAACCAGATTAAATAAAATTCAATTCCTTTTAAAAATGTTTACACTATATGTATAGTACTGAAACCAATCTAGCAAATTGCTTCCTGCCTGCAATTCTGTATTTCACTGCTCATATCTTTATGTTTAATATGACATGATGGCAGTTTATATCAGTACCTGTTAATGTAGCAGATATTATGGTACTGCAAACTGGGGAACATAATGTTGGGAGATAGTTACTGCAGCTGAACTTCTGAAAATGAGACATATGAGATCTATTTAAGGTGAGGGCACTGTGACCAGAAAAACAAGCTGCACCTCATCAGTTTTAAAGTGGTGAGAAGGAGAAGAATGGGACCTACGGATTCTGTCTGAAGAGCTCTCGGTCCGTGCGGGAGAAACTGGACACGCTGCTGCTTCGATGAGAGGATGGATGGCTGCCAGGTCTTCGGCCCTCTTCAAGAGAAGGAGCAGGAGAAGGGCTGTCTGGAACACGTTCCTAGACCACACAAAAAGTCATTGTGAAAAAATGGCAATGTAAAACCAAGCCTCTGTTTCCAAACATCACGTCCGTAAACTGAATCTCCCTCCTAAATTACAACCTATTCATTCCCCTGTTGATGTTTCCAGGACTTGCAGAGCATTCCCAAAGGAAACTTGGCAACTTCAGGACACTAGGCCTTACATTTCAGCATGCAATGTGAGCACTCCTCATCCTATTAGGCTTTTAACTGCCTTTTGGACTACTTAAAAAATAAGAGGTCTGTTCACCTTTTTTGCTGTTATTGTTGCTGTTGTTGTTTTGGTTTGGCTTTTTTTTTTTGTTTTGGTTTTTGTTTTGTTTTGATTTTTCCTGGGTTTTTTGGTGGTTTGTTTGTTTGTTTGTTTTATTTTTCTTACTCATATCATCATGCAGTTGAATTGGAAGCATACATTTTGGCTTACAGACATTAGCCTTATGGGATGAGGAATTATGTGTTTCTTTAAATAAAAGACCAGGTACTGTTGTTTTATCTCGCGTTGACTTTTACCTCACATTTTAATTTCAAAGAGGCTTCTTGAGCAACGAGATCTTATGGAACTGTTATGGATCATAAAGAAACTATAGCCTCCTTATAGTACCTATACCAGTCATATGACTGATGTAAGTCCAAGTGTCTATTTTTACCACAGAACACAAACTTGGAATGAATCACACTTCTTGGATGAATGTGGCCATATCACTTCAAAATGGAGAAAACCACCATTGATATTTTTCTATCCAGGGAAAGGCCTGGCAGGGTAGCCAAGTGGAGCTATGATGCACTTCAAGAGGTTTCTTGGTTTTGAAAGCCAGAATGTAAGGACTGTGATAACTTGAATTGCATATCTGCTATGTGAGAATTGTTAGTATGTAGCAGACAGATATATCTGATATTTACCCAGAAGTCTGACACAAACCATAGTCAAAGGGAGATGAGTGCAGAATAGTTCTTTCTAGAAAATTTGCTGTCTTTCCCTGCAGCTTCCCTTATGCTGCTGAAAGTTCTCAAGACTCATTGCTAAAGTATGTGAGAGTGAGGCTGTTTTGGAAAAATAGTGATACAAAAAATAACTCCTATAGGGGAAATCTGTTGGAAGGATTGAAGATATTTAACTAACTTTTTTTTTGCTTGTTTTTTCTCCTTTTGATAACTGAAAACCTGACTTATAATGAAAAAAACAAAGAGCCCAAACCACCAATCAACAAACAACTGCACACATTCAACTCACTAAAAGCTTTTGTTAATGAAATAATATAATTAGTACATGTGTAATAACACAAAAAACCCCTTGCTGTTGCAAACGTATTTTCTTGAAAAAAGCAGTACATTCCTCATACAGAAAGGTTCTTTTCAAGCAGTCATTATTTTATCATGCCCAGTCACTAGATAAATATTTATTTCTCTGAATGCATTCCCAAGAAATTTTGCAACATCCTCGACTATAATAATCAAAAGATTTTTGTTCAAGGAAAGTTTCATAAAAAAATATCTGCTGAACTTGAGATTCTGATTGCAAAGGGATTCAATGAGCATACTGATGGAGTGGGAGGAGATTTTTTAGAGCAATGTTGCAAGACATTTAAGTGGATTCCACTTTAACAGTCTTAGGTTTTTAAGTCAAAAACCTTGATGAGGATAGCTTAACTGCATCATAGCTCTAGGCTTATTATGACTTTGATTGTGTTTATATGTCCATGAACTGGGTATTCAAGAGGAGGATTATAATGCAGATGTTTTCAGAATGTAGAAGATTTATTTCTTTAGATTTAGGAGGATTTAAGCATGCACAGTGTACAGATTTGATATAAATTAGAACACGGTATATTTAATCATTCATTTAAAATATAATTTCACTGTTTGGCATACAATGTATTGTTCTTAGAAGGGTTTCATTAAAATGAAATCCAGTGAGCACATAAGATTTGAATACAGAGCTGCAGAGTAAATTAATTTATTTAAACAGCTTAATTTGTTTATCCTATTTATTTATGTGTGCTTTTACAGCACGTATTATGAGATGGAGCGAGCAAAAGGAATGCACAGGACAACGAAATATAATTACTGTACAAACAAAACAGATAATGAGTTTTATTCTCAAATAATATGACATAGACAAAATCCATGAGAAAACTATATACCTTGGCTTTATCAATTCATTTGTAAAATACCCTTTAATTCCAATAAAACATGGGATTGAACTACACAGAAATGCAAACTAAACCCAATTTAGTACCTTAACTGTTGTTTTATATCCTTGCTTCATAGTTCCACAATCAGTAATCTAGTCTATAGCAATTTTTTGTGTTTAACATATTCACTGCAATAATAAATGGCTATGCTACTAATAATAAATTGAAATACTCTGTAATTCTAAAAAAGTCATAGCAATAAACTAATGGTGCTGGAATATCAATATGTCTTCCTTAACAGAGATTTTGTGTAGAAAAGATTAATTTGGTTTGTGGCAAAATATTAACTTTAGACTCCATTTAAAATTTTTCAAAAAAGGAACTGTTCAAAATTGTGTTCATTAAATAATGCAGATCAGAGCTATTTTGTCACTTCTACAGCGTGCCACTTTCATACAAGTTACTCTACATGAAACAGCAAAGAAATAGAATTTACTGACTTACAATCCTGGCAACAGATATCACCTAGGATTCTGTCCACTGCCCAATATTTTTCTTAAAACTTGCCTAATCCCAGAGGCAGATATTTCTGGAGGATCTGGTGTATAACCCTCTCTTGCTATTTTTTTTCCTCCATTTATTGCTTCCCTATTTCTTTCTACAGACAGTCACAGGCAAAAAGTAGTGTGAACAATTTAGGTAATATTCAGGAATTTAGCATATGGTGGACCAATGTTTCAGGATTGTTAAGACTCTCAGTTAGGTATCAGAGGCTTTACTAAGCAGTGGGCAGCAAACTCTTAGGGGCCAAATTGGCAGCATTCCTTATCTTGGTGCCCTTCACAACTTGATCCAAATAATGAATTCTAAGCATTTAAGAATCTGGCATTCACCTCCTCCAAAAATGTTCCTACCACAAAGAAATTTTCACTTTAGGGAACTCTAACACCCTTTCTTGTACTCATTCCAGTGACAAGTTACACACCCTCAATATCAAGTCCATTTCATAAGTAACAGGCTTGTTCCTGTGACACTGGCTATTTTATTTTATGCTGTAAAAAACAAGTAAAAGATTTCAGTATCAGAGATTTTAACACATGATATTTAGGTTATATCTAGAATTGAAATCACCCCAGTTTTGTTCCAGAATACTACATATCATTCACAAAATCACACTGTCTTGGTCTCTTCAAGTAAAACAGGAGAGTTTTTATGTATTTATCAACTTTTTTCTAAATTTCTCATATAGGCAAATACTGCAAAATCTTATTCTGAAAGTTATTTTTAAGTATTTTTTTAAAAAATAATTATATTAATACATCGGTAATGGTATTCAGAAGACCAGAAATACTTTCTTCCCTATATCACTTCTTTGTCCATATATGAGGTCACAAAGTTAGTTACAAAGTATTAATTTCTTTTTTTTTTTTGTCTATTTTATTTCTGCTTCAGCAGCATGTTTTCACTATCTGAAAATTGCTTCATTACCAAAAGCCTTCCTCAAAATGTATCAAAACACAAAGCTTCAGATGAACTTCAGCTGTTGTATCACTATTGAAGACATTTCAGGTAATATATGTAGGAATAATCCTTCTGCTCCTGAGACGACAGAAAAGTAAGTGGTATCTTCTAGGTTATCACCACCTCAATTTTCCCACAAATATTCTTTATTATTTGCCATTCTTGTTCCTTAATAATGAAATTGTTGACCATTTCTGACAAAGTTTGAATACGTGTTCCTGCAATAACCAAACCAGACTTGCACGCACAGTCTTCACCTCCTGGCTATTTCTCTCCTACAGGTATTTAGTCTTGGCTTTTTACTATGTTCTAGTTTACTTTGCCGTAAGACACATCCCTTGGGTTTAGTCATCCTTTAATTTTAGTCATGGAATGAGCTCTAGACATGCAATTAAGTCTCTCTCTAAAGGTATATAATTTTTTAACTATTCAATTATCTTGCTCTTCTTCAGTATTGAACAAACTTCTTCAGGAATGTTTGTGCTTTAAGTCATTGAGGTGCAGAGGATAAAGTAATTTATTTTCAAGGTCACAGTTTTCATAGTTTAGGTAACTTATGGAATTTTTTAGGTTGGAAGAGATGCTTAAAGGCCATCTAGTTTCAACCCACCTGCCACAGGCAGGAGCACTGTCCACTAGAGGAGGTTTCTCAGAGTCCCATTCAGCCTGGCCTTGAACACTGCCACGCATGGGGCAACCACAGTGTCCCTGGACAGGCTAACTGCATGCTAGGCAAAGTATAAATGACACAAATTGTTTTATACAGTTGTGATAATAATAATAATCAGCATCAGCATCACCTTTTAATCCAGAGTGTGAGAGACTGGACTGGTTAATGACCCAAACAGTGGCCAACCTGGCATCACCCAGATGAAGACAGCACACACTTACCATTGGAGGCTACAGCTGGGTGTTGAAAAAGATAAGAAAGGAGACTGGCAAGATGCAAATCTTGCCAATATGCCAGCAGTCTGGTGCTTTTTATCATGTCTATGCCCTTTTCATAATGGCTCAGGCATGAAAACTCTCCTCTGGCAAAGAAGTGGGACATTCATACAAAGTCTGAAAGACTTCACCCCTTCTGATGGGCCATAATTGACTCAACTGTGCTGACAGGAGAGGCAGCTGTGGCATCCCCAGAGGTGTCATGGATGATGAAAGACTCCTGAAGTGTTCTGTGGTCCACAGCCTTATACCATTCAGTGTGAAATCCCCTACCTCAGGAGAGGAGCCTGGGCATTCCCACCTGAACCTAAGTATATATAACTGTGGAACTTTGGTGTTTTGTGAGCTTTTCCTATTCCTGACAGATCAAGACAGCCACAAACACTTCAGCCAACAGATACTGAAATTGCAACAGTCAAGTCTTGTTGTGAGGTCCCTGGGTGTTGAAATAATTTTCTATTCCTTTCCATTTTTTTAAGTGTTGTTTTTATGTTTTTATATTGGTATATTACTACATATAATAATAACCTAAATGGCTCCCCCACTGCAACCAAACTGTTCTAAATAAACCCTCCAAGTGTGCATTTAAGAACACGGATTTGTGTCATTTCATACGACATTCGGGATGGTTTTGCTCTAATCTGCCCCAAGGAATCTATCAATAAGAACCTGCATTACCCTCACCTTTTGGTGTGGGTTGTAACAAGGAGTAGCTCATATTATTTCCAACCTTTGTGGGAAGACACCTGTCTTCCAAGCCTTTTTGGTGATAGAGTTATAAAAATCACTTTTAAAAGTGATCAAAACACAGATTTCTTTCTTCAGTTCCTTACTGACTTATTTTGAACTTGTGTGAGATGTATTCCAGGAATAACTTTCTTGTAAAATGTCACATTTAATTTGACATTGCTTTAGCTGAATAAGTGTAAGAAATTAGTTACTTGAGTATCTTTTGTATTTTCTGCAAACAGAACATTTTATTTTTACAGTTTTACTTTTTCATTCCACTTTAGTCAAGACACTATGATGCTCTAAATGAATATTTAGACTCAGGCAGTGCAAAATTAAATGGACTAATAGTTATTTCCTAACTTCCTCAGTGACTTCTATATGAGTGTTATCAAACTGACTGAATGCTATAAAATTTCATTTCTATTTCCTTATCTGCATACAATCTGGCTTGCTAAAGATCTCGCTACTTCACACTGATGCACATGACATCCTTCTCACCTTGTTCTTACAGATCCACTTCTAATCCCAATCAAAATTCAGGAGTTCTAATATTTTGTATTGTCATTAACTGCACTATTATTTTAAATCTTAGATGTCTTACGAAGAAAAGAATCCATGATGTTTACATTACATGTTTTCTCTCTCTGTGAATACCTTGAACTTAATTTATCTTTTGGATCAATTGAAGTTGATTTCTACTATATTTTTTACTTCTTCAATTTTTCATTGTACCTACTTTGCTCTTCCCCTCACAAGAATATTGACAACCAAAAGCATAAAATGAAGAAAGACATCAACTGAAAATAAGACTGAATTGGCTTGATTTTTAGTGTCCTGTTTTCTACATGTATTATTACAGCAGAAGTTAACTGAGAGCAAGCCAAATAGGAGACTTCCAAGTAATCCTTTAACAGTACTTCCCCAACAAGAGATCTAATCCTTGGAAATCATGAGCAGTACATAAAGCACAATGACCTAGTCAGGAAGTGGGTGTCAATGGATAGGGCCATATGGAGATTAAAAACAAGCAAGCAAACAAAGTTGATCCCTATCAACAGAAGAAAGAGCTTGGTGTTACCTTCACAACGAATATTTCTTCTAACAAACAAAATATCCTTCTAAGGTGTACAAAAAAACTCCATGCAATATGCAAATATATAGACATGCAAGAAACTCTGTTCCAATCAAATTAGTAACTCCTTATTGGCGAGCTGGACACACTTTCTGATTTTTTTTCTCCTAATTTCTCTGGGGTTTTTTCTGTTTTTTTTTTTTCTCCTCTTCTGAAAATCTAGCCTTACTTGCAAAGAAAGCTTAAGAAACATCTCTAGGAATTCACCCTTCAAGGTAAATCCAAACCACACATGTATTATGCCCTAGAATCAGCAATATCAATCTCATCCCTTGTACCTGACCCCATGGCCATTTTGCATCAAGACAACCTCACACTACACACATAGCTCCCTGTTATACACAAGAACATACAAATTTCCTAACATAAAGTTTGTACTACTTTCTATGTGTCATGTGTAGATACCTATTTAAAATGCCACAAGTTAATTCATATGAGCATGTGGCTGCTATTAGCTTCAAACTGCACCTCAGAAACATGCACGATATAAGAACCATAGGATCCTCTATTATTTAAAAAAACCCTATGATTCCAAGTTACAGCTTACCATATTTAGTTAGCATCCTCTAAGGTCATTATATAAAAAGTGTATTAAAAGCTAAAACAAATACTATTAATCATATAGATAGAATTAATTAATGAGGTGGAACACAGTGTCCTCTAATATAAAGATGGTTAAGCCATAATAAAGAAGGTCAACTATACTTTGACCTAAGATCTACTCATTCTAAATGAAAAAAAAATAGAAGTGTGCATATACACAAGTTATTCTAATGCAGAGATCTTCTCTGCTATGTTCAAGTTCCTATAAATTAGATATCATATTCTCTGCAGCTAGGATAAAATTAAGTGTTATTTGATTTAAATTATACTTTAAAATTTATAGGTATATTCTAATTTTCATGTTTGGTTTCTTAACATGTAAAAGCACTTGTTTTAGGAGCTGATAGTCCTATTTTTATTCTAAAATATTTATTGTAGAACAATTACATTCTATTATTTAAATGCTCTAAATCAAATTTTTCCTTACATAAGCAGAAAACTTGATCATACTTCACATATCAGATAAAGAGGAAATTAAAGGAGCTTCCCTCTTGCATTTTTACACATTCAAAAAAAGCACTTTAAAGTAATGTTAAAATTTCTATTTTGAATGCACAATGCACTAAAATGTCTCTAAAAATAGTAGGTTATCTGAAAAGTCAGGTGTTTTTCAGGTTAGGCATACAAAAAGGGTTTTTCTGCCAATTTGGAACACAATCAATTTTGTTCTCATTCCCTGCTGTAAAAGGCGTACAGCATATCCAGCTTCACAGGAATGCTGCCACTGCCTGCATAATGCTTTTCCTGTAAGACACAGAAGCGTCCATAGAAAACTTTTGCCTTCCACATAGGTAGGATTCAGGATTCAGATCAGTGAAGTGAACTTGCCCTTTTTTCTCTCAGAGTCTGTTTCCTTTCAGGTATACTCTCTGGACTTGCTCACCACCAGTCTGACATGAGGCATTAAAATGTACTGTGTTCAGCCATTTCTATATGGCAGAGATGTATTTCTTCTCTTTGGCTATTATTTGGACTTTTTGGGAAAAAATCACAGAAACACATGAGTCTGAGTTGGAAGGGTCCCAGAAGGACCATCAGGTCCAGGTCTTGAGTGAATGGTCATATGGGGATTGAATCCATGACCTGGATGTTATTAGCACCTTCTATTATAAGCAAAAAAAGATAGGAACATTAAATTACATCAACAGGAACACACATATTGACAATGAAAAATGAAAAAGTGAATGAATTCCAAAATTAAATTTCACGTCAAAATAGTCCTATAAACAGAGTTATTCTAAAAAATAAAATCTGTCAGCAGCTACTTTTGTTAAATAAGTTAACAAAAAATTTCTGCTATTGGATCACAGGAATATATGTATCTATATACAGACAGATTTAGAAAAAGGTAAAAAATAGTGTAAAACAACCACTGCTATGATAGATGTGAGGAAATTAGCAAAGTTTAGTCTGATATATCCATTACACAGTGGAAAACTACCATGACAGCGGTTTCTTCACTTTTTCAGCTGGACATATTGGTTTCTTCTATTTTATTCCTAATTCTTTCTATAAGTATTAGTCACATATAGATAAATTGCAATTTTTAATTCTCACATGCTGCTGGTCTAACTTTTACAATGTAATTTCAAGTTGCTATTATTATAAGGTATGTCCTTTATATTTTCATATATCTTTCTGCTGAGTGAAAAAAAATTGATGTAGTGAAACTGCTAACAAGCTGAGCCTTTGAAACCATGGGCAGGTGATGAAAGCCACTTCATGTCTAAAGCATCCCCAGGTCACAGCTGTCACACTCACTGCAATTCATTGTTGTCACAATCTGCTGTCCCTGCTTGTTGTTGCTCTCCTCTTATTCATCCAACTCATATATCTAAACATTCCATTACAAAAAGACATCTAATGCTCGTCTCATGTTCGAAAGGGCACAACACTCTTCTGAAATATAATTCTGAAGATTTTAGGGCTCAGAGTTCACTGCCAAATCTAAGGTGTTGCTTTGTAAGGCTTCCCTTGTAATTTTGTCTTTGTCTCATCTCCTGAATGCAGCAGGATAAAATGTTTAGTTAGTACATGATCTCAGCTTTATTCCAACATCTTATCATGAAGAAATGAAATATTGCCCAGTAATAGAAAGGCATTTGAAGCTTTGTGAGTTTAAAGATAACAGCGCTAGCTGTGAAGTCAGTGAATTGGAAGGAAAGGTCAGCAAGTCATCTACTGCGGCACTGTTCACAAAGGCAATCCTTCTATCCAATGAACCTGGTTGTTCATAATCTGAAGACTTTGATTTTCTAAGACTTAATTTTTTGCTTTGTTACTTAATTAGATATGGTTAATATTGATTTACTTTTCAGAGTCGAAATTTCTCACAGGCCTTCTAACTTTCAAGCAGACTTAACACCGGCAAACATGCTGTACTCTAATTTCAAATCTATGCTGTTGTTTCAGGTTACAACTACAAACTCTGAGATGAGTGATTCAAAAACTTTTCAATCTGTGGAAACATTAACACTAAGGAGAAAATACTCCAGTAAAATTAGGGTTAAAAAATGAATGAAACCATAGTGAAAACAAAACCAAGATGTCTGAAAATAATAGCAACAAAAAACTGGAAGCTATAATTCTAATAACAAACAGTGTCATGAAAGAGAGCAACTGCACTATTTACCCATTTCTGTAAAAATAAAGAAAAAGGAGATTTGACCTTCTCACTTATATTTATTCTTGAAGATATTTATTTTGATTGTAGTATAAGTTATTATTCATAAACATTACACTGCCAGCACAAGGTTCAAGAAGTATGCTGATTACAGTTACCTGCTCAACTATTCAGTGCATATAACTCAGTGGACATTAAAATCACAGCCTCTGACTATGCCTAGAGAAGAACAGGTAAATTGCCAGTGACATTATGTCCATCCTCATGGGAAGAAAATCACCTAATAATGACCTCATGCTTTTAAGTTTGAGGGGTTTATGTTTCAATCCTGTTCAGTATTAAAAAATAGGAATATAATTACTTAGCTGTGCTTCCTCTATCCACATGACCATGTTCCTCTGCAATAGATAGTAACAGAGGGTATAAACCTAGACATAGGTTGTACCACAATGGGGCTGAAGGAATGAGTAGGAAACAGTAAGTTCCTTAGCCCTTATGGTACTGTTGAAATAACTATGTGCAACAAGATCTTACATTTAGAAGTGAGTTTTGAGTGACAAATAAGAACTTGTGCTTATGGATTCACCTGTAGTAAAAATTAATTGTGAGCAATAACTTACAGGCCTTGACTGAGGAAGTCATGACAGCACTTAGGTAATGTCATGTTCCACATAAATGACCCAAAATCTTTAACTTACTAGTGCAAACTTCAGAAGAAATCTGTATTTCACCCTCGTATGTGTACACTTTTCTAAAGAGAACTTAGGTTAATTTGGTCATTTAAAAACATTTCATTGAAATCCACATATTTTTATATTATGGTTATGTGCAAACCAGATGGGAACATGAAACCTGGTTTGTCAAATAACTTGCACAGGATGTTATGCCAGGAGTTATGCAAAAGTTGGCAGATACAATGAATATTTAATTAGCATGGATATGAGAGCTGAATTTTCAAAAATGACATTGATACATACTGTAGATTATTAATACAAACAAATGCTCAAATAAGCAAACTTTTGGAAAGAAATTATGATTTTCCAGTTATAACATTGTTGGAATGTTTCAGAGCGCCTAAATTGCTAGGTACTTTAAAGGTCTTCACCTAGATTATAAGGAATCTATCTCTGCTAAAGGAAACAGAGTTACAAAAATGGACTTGTTAAGAAGTAAACAGCCCCCAAGACAAGGAAAATTTTCTGGTATGGGACTGCCCACAGTTATAATAATACACAAAATTATATGATGACAGTATGTCCCTTTCAGAGTCCAATAGTTTTAAACCTACTAGACAAATTTAGATCACATGAGCCAAAAGTACTTCTCAGTTAAGTGCTTCCTGGGTCCTGCAATGTTCCCATAATGGGATTAGATCTGTCAACAGAGCAGGTCCTGCCTTAATACTGATTTAGAGAGATGGAGGGAAACTGAGATGCTAACAGTGGCCACTGGCAGCCTGTTGTGCTCTCAGAGTCACCACATTTAGTTTTCTTGTATTTACTGACTTCATGACTTACCTTAGAACATTTGACACCTATACAATACACCTTTGCAATATTTATAATGGTTAGGAGCAGGCTACGATTTGGTGCCTTTTGGTTTGGTTTGGGTTCATTTTGGTCTGTTCTAGAGTTACCTTGATAACAGATGTCTCCACTCTGGAGGGAGGGCTCTGCACTTGTGCTGCTGCTGCCATGTTGGCGATGGTGCTGAGGTGGTTCATCTGGCTCATTGCCATCGTGACAGAGGCTGGAGGTAGGCTCACGGGAATCAGCGGGTGGGGCATCATCATAAAAGGAAGTTCCAACCCTGTTGGGGGGAAAAACAGGGGAAAAGGTTTATGCATCTTTTCTTAAGCACTGTCTTCTTTTTCTCCTGATGGACAACATTCAAGTGACAGGTGACAAGATGGTTCACATTGCAGGAAAAAGCAGCTCTATGTCAGTTCTCTTCTGAGAGATGCAGGGGTGAATCACTAGCAACCATGGAGGGTTTCTAGCCACAAGGAGAGGCTATTAGACCTCTTAGTTTGTTTATATCTGTGTAATGTATGATATCATTGCTAAGCCATGGCTATTTATTATAGTTTTTGATAGTTTTTGATATCTGCTGTAAGGTGCCTTAGCAACGCTTCATTATGCCACTGATGCACAAGTTAGCAGCTATTTTAAGTATCAGTTTTACTGCATACGTATTTGTTCTTTACTGTCTCCACTTCCCCTGCTCAATACTCTAAGGGAAGTATTCCAGTATTCCACACATCCTTGATTTTTTTCATTGCCTATTTATATAAACACCAAAAAAAAAGAGACAGGAACTAGAAAACTGCTGATGTTAGTGCTGAAAGATGTCAACCCGTACCATTTGGCAGAAGGTGGTTCTGTTGAAGAGGGTTGAGAGGATGGCTAACTGGAACATTATGCTGTCCAGGCAAGTTGGGGTGGTTAACAGAGGCCTGTGATCCTTGGGTGGGGGGAGACTGAAGTTTTTCTTTATCCCAAGAACCATCACTGCTGCCTGTGGGGAATGAATATATATTATTTGGATGAATGAAGACTCCAAATTTTCAATTTCTGAATTTGGAAGTAAGGCCAGCATTCTAACTCTTTTTGCAAATGGAAATTTGCTTTCAATTTTCTTTTTAATATGTGGGTTGGGGGAAGGAATTTAGGGTTGGAATTTTTCCCACCCTCTGAAAAAGAACAACTTTTTTTAATTAAGAGGTAGCACTTAAAAAATAAAACTATATATGGCACTTTTTAATATGTGAAAGAATATTTTTGCCTGCAAAATGCCTAACAAAAAATATGTTGTTATACCAATTAAAATTTAAACTACAGTTATATTGTGTCCTGTATTAGTGAATAAATAAACATTCTTTGAAGTAATTAAAAAATTAATTTATTGAGGGCACCAACATGCATGCATATATGGTTGGCTGATGATTCTATTTTGTATATTAAATTTTTATTTAATACTATTAATATAAATGTTAGGGATTACATTGATTCTTGCAGTCTTCTGGTAGTGGAACAGACTAACAGCAAAGAAGAATGGAGACAAACAAGTATTGACATGAGAAATAATTTCTTTGAGAAACACCCTTTTTCACTGTTGCAAACATCCTCATAAAAAATAACCATAGAATTAAATAAGATACAATTAAATACAATACAATTAAATACGATAGAGTATGTATAAAGGACAATAATAATTAATATCTCATTATAAATTTGTATAGTTATGTGCAATGAAAAGGTTAAGATCTTCCAAACTGACAAACTGTATTATTCTTGGTGTGTACTTACATATAATGCTGAGATTGAGTGTATGTATATGAGTTTGTGCATACACAGTAATCTATACCCTCATTGTATGAGTTTATTTACCATACACAATCAATAAACAATGTTTGAATATATTAATAAATATGGATATATGCATGCATTCTCAGCAGTATTAATATACCCATCAGCAATATATGATTGCTCCCTTTTTCATGTAGAGCACAATTTCAACCTCCTGACTTTGAAAATGTCTACTCTTTTCATGGGAGCATGTCTTGATGGGGACTTTAGGATGATATACGTCAAGATCTATTCAATCTGTGCTCAGTTTCTATTTAGCATTATGGATTATAGCAAAGTACATATTTCTGAATGTTTTTCTAAATACATCCTACTCTTTAATGAACAGCAGAGCCTGAAAAACAACAGGAACGACACCACCTCCTTCTTATTTCAGTAGAAAGGGGATAAGCCTATTAGTTTTGACATATTTTCACATCATTTTCATTGGATGACAAAAGCACAGAAGTTGGTAGAATTCCAATTTAATTTCTCTAGATCTATTAAAAACCTGATTGTAAAAGCTGTACAACATAGTTTATAATGAAAAATACTCCATTATTGCCATGATTTTCTTTCCCTAGTTACTTCAGGAAGACAGTTAAGGCTCAATATAAATTCTAACTCATTAGCTCAATACTGTCTCAATCCCAGTGTAAATTGTTCAGAAGTAGGTAATGAAAATTCAGTCCAAAGTCTCCTGCAATCAAACAAAGCAATTTTATGAAACAATGAAAAGAATCAATTATATTAGATACTTTTATTATTTTACAAGAAATTTTCATAACCTTTATGCAGTGAACATACTTGAGATGGTAAATCCTTATTCAAATCTCATGACCTCTGACAAGTGAACATGTTTTCTTATATTTTGAGAACTAAGACACTCTCAAAAAGCCTTAACACACATTTAAATACGTAGTAAAGCAGCTAAATCTTACCTGAAAAAATGTTTATTTTCCTTTTAATTTCATATTCTCTTATTTTCTGCTTTTTACCACTGTGATGTACATATTTTGCTCCTTAACATCCAGGCCTACCCCACCCTCCTGTTTTGCTTATTCCTTCTGAAGAGTTTATAGCTATCCATTGCAGCACTCCACTTGTGGAAGTCATCCCACCATGTCTTTGTGGTGGCAATTCTGCCACAGTTTTCCTGCTGCACAATGGTTTCCAGCTCTTCCTGTTTGGTGGCCATGCTGTGTGTGTTGCTCTAGATGCATTTCAGCTGGCCTGTTGATCCCACCACCTTTTTGGGGGAGACAAGTAGTCCTACATGACTATTCTTAGGCTCTTCTGCAATTTCTAACACATAAATAAACCACTTTAGAGTCTTTGCCACCACATGGCCCTCCATCCTCTACCTCCAGTGAGATGGTAGAGCAAAGTTGCTAAAACACTGTCCTTCAAACAGTACTGTGCCTCTTCCTGACATCTCTAATAAGCTAGATTTTTATCCCTTTCCCCCTTTAAATCTATGTTAAATCTCTTTCAATGAGCCCTACTAATTCCTGTTTCCCCTTTGAGCCAGGCGCAGCATCTCTTTTATATATATGAAGAATACAAATAATACATAAATATATATTAGTAATTATATGAATATTTGTTAGCATTATGAGGAAGATGTTTGCATTTTATATGGCTGCTGAATTGCCAGTAAGGAGATAATTTCATTATTTTTATCAGCAAGATCTTCTACAGTGCAGTTAATTTCATGTTACATGCTGATGTTCGATATGGAGATGGAGTCAATTCTTCTGTGACCCTTCCTAACCTGGTCACAGAATTTTGCAAGGTCAGTTAGAGTTTGCCAATTATGGCTCTGCTTATGTGGCTCAAAAATTAGATACAATTTCTAAATCAGTACTCTTTTCTGCCTCAAAATTACAGTGTCTGCTGTTTTAGCGTGATATTGAACCCAATAATAATTTGGAAGAGAGAAGACAAGTTTCAGAAAGCCACAGTATCAAGGCTAGCATTTAGTGACAGTGTCCTTAATACTTGTAGTCTGAAATCATCTGTTAAGATCTGCTTATATGGAAAATGATTTATAGACTCTATAGAATTCAATCCATAACATTAGAAACCCCTTTCAAACTTCCGACTGTCGAGCTCCTGAACACTTTAGGGGAATAGAAACAGATACAAAAAGCCTTGGCCATTCATTGCATTTTGCTTATGCTAGTTAAACAGAACACTTTTCCTCTTAGAGGAAACAGTTATTTTCATTAATGTCAAAGCAAAGCAAGTGTTATTCTTTAGACACTATTCACTGTCTGCACAACAAAGTGCAAGCTACCAGTTCTGTCACTTTTTACATTTGGTTTTGATTTAATGCATACAGTGGTTTCAAAGAGTATTAAAAATCTGTTGCCTTCTTCCTCTTCACTTGTTGCCCTGCTGGAGGCTTATGTTTTTCCAGTTTCCATCAGTGGTTGTCAAGTCTTTGTAATAGGATTAAAAGCTTGGACACCTGATATCCCTGGGTGCTGCAGTTCACCCTCATAAAAGCTGTTTGCTTTAAATTGAGAGAAAATCAGTTTTTAGTGGCATAATTAATTAAATTATGCAAAGTGTTCCAGATTCAGCATAACACTTTCTGAAGCAGCAATTGGAAGCTCTACATTGCATTCAAACAGCATTTCAATTGATGCTGCACTAGGCTGACCATAGAGTACCATTTTCAAGGCTTTCAAGCACAAGGGATCCAATTTTGAAATGCAAATGCTTAATGTTGAGTGCTCAAACCCCATACATATGTACTTGAATAGGCAATTTGGTAGCCAACTACATATTTCATACGTGATAGTGCTAATACAGGCACTCAAAAATTGAAATGAAGTTCCAAATGTAAGTACATGTGCTTAAAAACCAGGCTCAGATGATACCACATTTTCTCATGATGGACAACTCGATGGAACAAGAACGACAATACTTTTTCACAATTTAAAAGGCATAGTACAGAATCCATTGCTTTCCTCATCACCAATATTTCAGTACATATTTTCCATAATGTGAGTTACCTTCTCCCATAATCAGCAGTTACACAACAAACCATTATTTGTACACTGAAGTGGGTCTGTAAAAGCCTGATGCCTGGATTATTTGTATTCATTAGTAGCACAATTAGGTAGCTAAGGATGGTAATAATAAATTGAAACAATTCTGGACTAGAAGGTAATGCAGCCAAGAAAAAGAAAATGAAGCAGAAAACTAGTGTACAATGTCAGCCTCACAAACAAACGCTGATCTAAATGTATCAGGTTCTTTTTTATAACCATTCCTCTTATTTGCAGACTCCTTTTCCTTTTTTCATTCTGACCCCATTAGGATTCAGTTTGCTTAAATTTCTGTTTCCGCAATGTGAGCTGGACAGTTTAGTTCCCGTGATAGTCAACAGGGATCCAGCCAAAAGGTTCTGGAGAGCTGCTGAGCTCACTCTGTGGGAGACGGGCCTATCTTTGCTCAGCTGAATCTGCATCTGGTGCTTCCAAAGACTACAGTGACCCTTCTCCCAGACTCAGTTCAATGGCCTGAACACACACCTCCTGAGATGGCCAAAATTGAATGTGAATCATGTCTTATAGCGTTGGTGAGTACCACACAGCACCTGCAGGAGACCCTGAGGTTATCTGGAGGTGTAGATCAGGCAGGATGCTCAAGGGTATCTCAGACAGAAGCATATATCTATGCCTAGGCAACCAAGCCAACCTTTTTTTGATTATAGGTGGTTTTTAGAAATTAAAATTAGGCTATCTGCCAGGCCCTTGGGTGTTCCCCTTCCTTTCATGTGGAAAACTTGATATTTTATGGAATTATATAGAACAATTCAAGCATGTCTTCAGGCAAGTGAACCCCAGCACTGGCTCAGGAATAGCTTCAGGTATCATTATATACACAAGCAGTATCACATAGCAAAACCACAGAAGAGTCTGACTTCCCACTAACAACTCAAACCCCCTTGTTTTTTTTTGGTGCACTACTGATCTCCTTTTAGTCTCATAATCTTTCTGTTATCTTCTGTGTTTGCTGAAACAATTTGTATCTCAGCAACAATTACCAAACAAAGCATCAGTATCAGCTGTGTTGGCTCATTTTTCTGAAGTGGACTATTCACGATCTGGGCTATTTATGTCCACTGGAAAATATGCATAATCAGTGTGCTAAAAATTGGTAATCTCAGCCTCCTGACAGTGAGGAAACCATTTTGTAAACTGCCCAAATCAAATGCTGCTACTTTAGTCTTTGAATTGTTATAAATTTGTGATTTGATTTCTATATAATTCAGTTTTCTAAAATCAGATATACAATTTATCTGCAATATACGAGTGCTGTGAGACTGTATAGAAGACACATGCCTCCAGATAAAGGCATTTTTATGAGGTCTCTATGCTACTGTTACATCATTAAAGGAAAAAAAGCCTCTTTGTCATTTGTAAACAGTATCTGTATAATATTTTTGATGTTTGGATTGCTACCTCT
>CM077462.1:25915124-25945124 GCA_039654755.1 Calcarius lapponicus | reverse complement strand
TAGTGACAATGTTCGTCAGGTCAGAACTGTGGGTACAGTTTTGAGAAAGGTGACCTCTGCTCCCAAGTCTCACGCTCTCTAAACAAGTTTTGAGCAGTGTAGAACTGATGCTATTATGTAATAACAAGGTGGGCTAGATGCCTTCTCAGCAAGCTGTGTTCAGTTCTCTGCAGACCCAATGGATTAAGATGTTTCTGTGTGTTGTCCCTCAGACTTAAGCCCTACAGACAAGATGATACATTAGCAATTCACATGAATCAGCTCAGTGTAGAATGAAAGAATCATTGAATGATTTGGGTTGGAAGGAACCTTAAAATTCATGTAGTTCCACCCTCTTGCCACGCTTGGGGGGTTGTATCAGCTATTTGTAGGTTACTACTCATCCTAAGTTTCCCAAAACAAATACACCTCAGCTGCAGGTCTGGATTCCACTATGGTGACCAAGAACCTGAAAATTGCTTGAAATTTTTCTACTACTGGATCTAGCAATGTGTTTTATGCTGCTTAATTAAAACAAACAAAGAAACAAAAACAAACATGTTAATTTTGGATTAAAAACTATTTAGGCTTAGACCTTGAGCTAAAATATTGGACAAGGGCCTAAAATTTTTTAGATGCTTCAGGAAAAATTATGCAAACTTTTTTTTTCAAATTCCAATAAGTTTTTTATTCTGAATTAAGATTGTTTCTTTAAAATGCAAGTGAACATTTTTTTCAGAAGTCTTTGTTTTTCCAAACAATCTCTCTAGTGTACAGTCAATATAGATTTTCAACAAAAACAAAAACAAAAAGCTGCATTTCTCATTTCTAAATCATCAAGACATGAATCCACAGACAAATTGCTAACAGATAACAATTATGCCAGAAATCAAATCCTAGAATTCAAATTTGGCCTAGAGGCCATAAGAAGTTAGAGCTGTGTTCCTAGAAACAGAATTACAAGTAGAAGCACCTGACACTTGGCATACAAATTCTGCATGCAGAATTTATATGCCCCACAAGATATAGAATACATAATTCCACATTTATATTCTAAAACAGGAAAATATCTACAAATAATTTTAAAATATGTTTCCCTTTAAAAGATTAAGACAGAAATCCTGTTTCCATTGAAGTCAGTGACACTTGATAAAGGTCAAAATTTCATTCCGGTTGCTTTGATGTACCAGTCTGAGCACAGCTGAGTGCAAAGATACAAGTCCTAATTCAAAGTAGTGCTTAGGCATGTTAACTCAAAGGATGTACAAATGCTAAAAACTGGCTAAAAAGTTTATTACCTTGTGGTTAATCTCCGAAAGGATAAAATGTGTTACTTAAATATGAGATATATGATAACTGAATAATTGTTCTGTAAAACGATTCACAAGAAAAGAAAATTTAAATATCGAGACTACCCTTAGTTTCCACAGGGATTTCTACGCAGTCTTCAGGATTGACACTGTGTTAAAGTATTAGTACAATTTTTCAAGCAGATTAGTCTGAACACAATGCTTTGAAAAATTTAAAAAAGAGAACAGATAGCAAATGTCACTTCTTTAGTAGCTACAAAATGCAAACTCCAAGTGTTTTAACCTAATGAATAAATGAGTTTGTCCTTTATGTATAAAATATAGTTTGTGTTTGTTGCACAAGTTTTTTAATAATAGATGAATTTTAGGTTTGCTTCAACATATTCAATACAGTGTGATTAATTTGGTTTTTCAAAAATGCAAACTAGACATTACTATATTACTCTGCAAAATGCACAGCTTGCAACATTATTGTCTCTGTGGGATCTTAAATTGAATTGTAAAATGTGTCTTATTTCCAGTTTGATTTATGTAAGAAATTTCAGTGGATAATGCCCTTTTTGAAGTTTCAGTGCTTTCTCTAAAGAAAAAATACATAACTAAAAATCATGACATAGCTTATTATAAATCACAGCAAAGTTTTATCCTTACTTAATGTTTCACTTAAAAATCATATACTGATGCTACATATTAGACTCAATTCAGTGAATTAACTTTTTTTTGAAGCTTCGTATTATGACAGATTATATAACGCATTTTTGACATGTTCTGTGATTTTATTGCGATATTCTAAGTAATTACCAAATCTCTTTTTCTCTAAAAAAGCTTTCCTGTGCCCTGAGAATTAATCTATGATACCATTTAACTTGGCTTTTTGAAGTAAATATCACTAGATAAAAAGCCAGCTGGTTCTGAATAATGGGATACTTGAATGAATGTATTAGTGTTTGAAAATGAGAGTACAAATCTTTTAAAAAGATTAATTTCCATAAGAAAGATAGCTCACAGATCTACAAAAGAATAAATTCAAAACATAATAAACTGGCAGAAAGAGAGGTAGATTAAAGTAAAGGCAGCAGCACCTTGTTATTGCAGCTGTTGTATAGCAGTGATTCTGTATCAATTACAACATTTGGTAAGTATGGGCAGCCTCTTCAAAGGCTTCAGTATAAAGCTTGAACCCGGAATACACAGTACACCCTATGTAATAACTTGAATGATTAATTTTTTTTTCTTAACAGGACATAACTTTTGTTCCTAACAATTGAGTCTCTGGGAAGTGTTACAAAGACGCTTCTGACTTTAATGGGAATAGCTAACATCAGTTTTGTTTTTTTTATTAAAGATTTGGATATGAATTTATCTTTATCATGGAAAGAGCTTGGCTTTATCACCACACACAAATGCTGACATCAGCACGTAAGCTGACTTTTGTTGTCCTATGGACTTTATTTTCAATATCCTGTTTCAAAATATGTTTCCTTGAATGGGTCTAGGATTCTGTGCACACAATTGCTTTGGCTAAATATTAATGAAACAAAGTTTGCTGATGCCACTAAATACTGCAGGTTTGCATAAACAAATGCTGAGCCTCAAAGAATTAAATCATACTGGGACAAACTTTGAAGTACGTGGGGGGTGTTTGGTTTTTGATGATGGGATTAATCTAGTTTCCATCAGACCCACATGAAGTTTTTCACTGGTATGGTGGAAGCCAGTTTGCTCTTAGTAACCTGTTCTGGGCAGTCTAGTGATTTTGTCCAGAAACAGTATCCCTAAACTATTGCATAAAGCACTGTATTAGTAAAGGGCAGGGAACTACATCTGCCAAATCCAAAGAACAAACAGCAAGACAATCTTCTATGGTAACAGGCATCAAGTGCTGAAAATGCCAATATCATTTAGGCAGCAGGAGTTAAATGTTCCAAAATAATGCTCTTTTCTGCAAAACTGCTGGAGAGCAGGTTTCCCAGACCTGTGTGTCTGGGCCACACCAGTGCAGCAGCAGGAGAGTAGCATGTTTCTAAATAAGTCAAATAGGCATTTGAAACACAATTGTAGAAATTTCTATCTCAGTCAGACTCAGATGGATTTTCAAGTGATCAGAACTAGGTATTCTAGGGTCATCTTAATGGCAAAATTCAATTCCTTCCTCCAAAGCTTAGAAGTATTAAAACAAAAAGAAAATATTTGAATACTGGTAGATATTTCTGTTTTTATCCTGACTTGTTCTCTGTGGAAGCTGAATTGTTGCTGTTGAAACTTAGAACAATGAATAATGGCCTGAGGGCAGACTCTCGGATATTTTTGTTAAAAATTTTAGATAAAAATTTTACAAATTGTAACAGTGACTACTGATGACACAGTCTATACCTAAACTATGTATAAAAACTTGCATAATTCTTATATATATATTTAAAAGACAAAATTCAACATACTTTTTAAATATCCTAACAGAAAAGTTACAAGGAACACTGCTATTTAAATGACATTTGTAACTTAAAAGTTGCAAAAATATTCAGAACTAGACCAAAATACTTAATCCTTAACTTCCATTTCATTCTCGTATTTTTTCAGTTCAATTCAGCATATTTATATCTTGTCTGATATGTTAATGGACTTATTAGATATATAATACACATTTTTCTATATGTGTATACTTTTTGCATCACTATAAAACATTACTAATTTCAATGCTTTCAAATTACCTTATTTCAAAATTTCTTTTGCATTCCATCTTTTTTAATTTTCCTATATCACTAACAAGTGAAATGAAAGCAGATCCTGAAATGGTGACATTTCACATGGAGAGACTAAAATCAGACACTGATGCAGACTACAAATGACCCACTCATATGAATACTATTCAAAATAATAGCTGCAAAATGGGAGTGAAAGCAGAAGTTTGGTATAAGGTCAGATGATCAAAGGTAATAATTAGTTAACAATTAGAGTTAATAGTAGGTCCCTGACAGTTGAGCCCAAGCAAGTGGCCATGTTGTACAACAGAACCTGTTACCCTAAACTTCAGCTCTGCCAAGAGCACTGCATGGTCAGCAGAGCCCCATAAGGAACGAATTATTAAGCCATGATGACTCACAGATTTTCTTTCAGATGCTCATCCCTCTTGTCAGAGATAATTAGAGAAATATTCTACTGAACATGCAAACACACAGGACACTTGTGTGCACTATAAATGTCAACTATAGCATGCTTTCTGTACTATACAGTTACATTGCAAGGCACAGAAATGCCTGCTGCCCTGACAGAGAATGGCAGACTTCAGTGAAAGAAGAACCAAGTCGAAAGACTAGAATTAGATCTGTGCAGCAGCTGCAATGACTCATCTCAAAGATCATACTTTCCTCCATTATTTTAATTTGCTAAGTCAAATAAACTGCCAGGCTCCCTTGTACACTTTGAGAACACTGCAGCCCTCCACACAGGAATGAGCTTTCAGTGATTAAGAATAATTTGAACTGAGTAAATGAAAGTAAAAACAAATCAGGGAAGTATTTCAAGATTACGGCAAATGTCTATTGCAATACAACTGAAAGGACTTTAAACATTACAAATAATTCATTTTAGAATTCAGTGACATTTACTAGTCTTTGTTAAAACTGGCTGCAAAATGTTTACAGCAATTTTCTGAAAGCAGATCCAGATTCTTTTTTAATCATACTACTTTAGGAAAAGCTGCTTTTAGTTAAAATACAAAAATCGTAGTTGCAAGGTTTCTGCAAACATAACTGCCATTCCATTAAGGAAATGGCACAGCAAACAGTAAATAGTGGCCCCAAGGGAAATGTAAGTATTGATTTTATTACTATGTTGGTTGGGTTGTATTTGCAATTGTCAACTCTAATTTTAGGCTATGCATTAAGTATCCTCATAATAGCTTAAGGAAAAGAGCAAATATTAATTAGAACATATTGATAATGTTTTTATAAGTCTTAGATTTAGTGCTTACCAAGCATATGTTTTGAAAACATATAAACCTACTTCTTGCTTGTAAACGTAGCTAATAAATGAACAGGCAGAAACTATAATTACATGGATTATATGATACTTTTTTAGCATCAAGCATCTTCTAGATGCAATTACTTTAAACTAAATTGAAGTGCAAAGACATTTCTTATTGCACATGGCTATGCTATGGCAAAGATTGAAGGCACTGATAAAATACAAAGTTATAAATACAGAGATTGATCATGACTTTCATCCCAGCAACTGTTTTTTGATAGTCAGATTCCCATTCACCATTTAGTCTCTAAGCACAGATGCCTGCTACACACAGAAACTGCAGAATGGGCCATATCTGCAGATACTACTAAAGGTAATTCATGTCCTCTTTTTCCTAGCCTTAATTAATTTAAAACAGTACTTACATAAAACCAAACTTATTATACATTATCATTTGTTCCTGATAATATCCACATGCCCTTAACTTGCAGAAGACTCATGAGTCACTTTGGTATTATCTGCCAAAAGAAAGTAGCAGATAGATTAAAGTAACCAACAGAAAATAAAGGTTTAAAGCTGCTTCTTCCAAGTTGCACAATCTTCCTATACAAAATGACATATGGTAAGTATGTGGTGATGGTGATTTCAAACAATGCAAGACTGATTGGACAATTCACAGGAAAAGGATTTCCTACCCATATGTACTTCGCATTTCGGTTTACAGTGTGACTTGCACAAAAGGTACATTACAAGTGCCAGCTGATGTAGCTGACACTTCAGAAAAATCAATTCCTCATAAATTTCTGCATTTATGAATAAGATGTGTTTAATATCTAAATATGTTTAGATATGTTAATGCGTTTATCATCTATAGGTAGCTAAAACCAACTGTTTGGGCCACAACACATACAGTATTGTCAACTCTTGCAATTGTATCACCAATCCAGATATCCTTCATACTTCTTTAAAAAGTCTGCTACAAACACATGGTGATTTTAGCATCTCAGTTTAGATTAAAGAAAAATTCATTTTTCTTGCAGTAGTGTGATGTAATATTCCAAATTAGGGGGACGTCCCTGTGAGTGGGTGAGCATTACCATCTGAGGGACATCTCCCCAGGCACGGCCACACTTCCAGCCCTGCCAGGGAATGCAGTTTTTTGGGTTGCAGCTGGACATTTACCCTGGGTTTATCTAACATTGTTGTGAAGCTTTGTTCTAAACTTAAGAAAGCAGATGACAAGCACATGAGTGTCAAAATATTATTCTTCAGGCAAATGGCTTGCAACAGTTCTCCTCCTATCCCAGAATCTACACATAGTATACAAGCATGCCACTGCAGTTTGGGGGGGTTGACAGGTTTCTCCTATTCTCTTGACAGAGGAAATAAGGACCTTACTGAATTTTTTCCTGCCCTTACCCACACCACCCATGTGGAGCATGCATGATTTGCTTCATGGGATGCAGAAAGGGCAAATCTTTGTGGCTCACTGTGCTATTCTGTCATACCCAGAAAGAGCCAAGCTCACGAGGTACCACTACCACCACTCTGCTCTCCACCAAAGCAGAGACTCGTGTAGAGCTGGTCTGGGAGCTGGATAAGGAAAGGCTTCCCATATGTATCCTCTGCAGATTATACAAGTTAATAGCCTCTGCAGAAGCCTGAAGGTGAATAAGCTGGAGTATGTTATGTTTGGCATGTACCAATGCACGCAAAAGTTCAAGGACTGCATTTGTTATGCGAGTATTTATACTTTCTTTCCTCCCAGGGGACACCAAGATCTTAGTCTATTAAAGTCTAAATAACACTTAGGTGGAGAGTGCAGACTGGATTGTTCGTGGTCACCTGATAAAAGAAAACTTCCTTATTCATACGAGTTACTAAAATCTGTGACTACTGATTTCATGTTATTTCATGTTATTGTTATGTATATTATACAGATGTATCTTTGCTACCAAATATTTAAAGTAGACATAAAAATGCACAAAAAAAAAATAAACCTAAATTACAGGGTTTATTTCATAAGTTATACATTTTCTGCCACGGTAGAGAAGCAATGTAAGTACAAAATGTCTATAAGAAAAATGAAATGGAAACTTTTAACCGTGTAAATTGAACTGCAATGCTCGTTAAGCTATTTTTTACAGTGGGTTTTACACTTCAAGCAAATGCAATGTTCTTAATATAATAATTTCTCAATGCACATATAATAATCAATACCCCCACTGCCAGGACAGGCACTGGAATATGGCTAAAATTGTTTAACTCAATATTACTCCAATAATGTTTTCCAAAATAAAATGCTTCTCTAAATGATAACATTATATGATTATTTGAAATTCTTATTTAAGAAATCTTGTTTCTGTTATTATTGTCTAAGAAGACCACAATGTTTCATCATTTAACAGGCCTGAGAAGGCAGGCAATAGAAAAAAAAAATCCCTTTGAGTACAAACCTCTTTGTGTATTAAGCAAGCAAACCCATGTAACTTCATGTTTAGCAATAATAACTGTATACTGTTTCTCAAAGAAAAATTCACTGTGGCTGTTTCAATCATGCCAGCTGTTATTACCAGTATTCTTGTTAAATATTTGAATTATAGCAGGAGAGCTTGTAATTTTCTTTTTTTATGTCAGAATATCTATATATTTAAGAAGAAGAGAAGTAAGCAATTGTCAGTGTTATTCGAACCAAGGGAAAAAGAAAAGAAATAAAGAAACCAGCATTTTATTTTACTGAAGTAGTAACAAAGTCACTGATTAAACAGGTTTTATTTTTTACATACTCAGAAATAAAAGTGATCACTCTCAAAGAAATCTCTGTTGTGGTGATGAGAAGTGCACTGTCCCTAAAAGCTTCAAATCTTCCTTTGCACACCCTGACAAAAGTTCAGGGGTGATCTGCTGCTCAGAGACACATTCTATCTCTGCTATTACAACTTTCTGCCAGTACAAGACAGCATTGATGAGACTGCTAGTTTTCTCCCAGGGAGACTAGGTTATATTCCTGGAAGCAGCTGAAATTAGAGAGAGTTCTTCATTTTAGTGAAGAGGTTAAAGCATTCCAAAACACACACCACTCAACTCACAGGAATTTGGAATGTGCTGCGTAAATAGCACTGGCTGGTGACATTTTCTAAGGCTAAACAAGCTGCTTGGAAAAATGGTTTGTGCTGAGTCCTAGAATTACTAGTAAATCAAACAACATCAGAAGTTCACTACTTGATTAACACAAGGTCCTACAGGGAAGTTTAAAAATAATACTCCTAATTTTATTTCAGCATATGAACTAATTACTCTGAATGTATTTGAAAAATGTAGAAATCAGAAGGGTTTGATACACAAAAACCTTCTGAAAGAAAGTCCGAGTTTCTCTTCCGTGAACCGGTTTCTCATACCACAGATGGCAGCCCAGGAGGGGAAATGAGTTCTGCAGACTCACCACCCACCGGTAGGGGAAGGGAGGGAGCACACACTGAGGCTAGTTTCGACCCTACCCCCCAGAATACCAAACAGAATTGCTCCAAGTCACAATTTCCTTCTTATGCTGCTCCCAGGGCAGCATGCAATTATGTACTGCAACTGGCTTAGGGCAGGCTGGGTCCACAATTAGTCCCTTGACCTTGCTGAGACTAACAGTATGAGTAAGGTGAGCATGACATATCTCTCTCTCAAAATTCTCAATTATTTTATGCAACTAATGTAACAGTAATTTCCCTGCATCTTAAAGAAATTGCTCGCTATCATAAAGAGAGCCTTGCCTATAAACTCAACTAAAAGGTCAAAATGATAGTTTTAATTCAAAGTTTCCATAGCTTTCTCGATAAAATGAGTATGAATATAGATTGTCGCTTTATTTCTACTTTCCATTAAAAAGCATAGGATTTTCTTCTACTTTCTGTAATAGGTTTATTAGTTATAGCTCTATTACAACAATACTCAAGGAAGTTCCATTCATATCATAGACAATTATCTGTGATAAAGCTCATGGCAGAAACTGTAGATGGAATAAATGCTGACATGGGTACATTAATGCACATGCCACTCACATCGTGTCAGGTACAGCTACCCCTTAGGTTTGAAGATACAAATGCTCCTTTCAGCACTTTGGCATATCTCAAGTAATTAGAAGCCATCTGCTGAAATCTTCTACATTCAATCTCAAACAGCCATCTTGAAATGGTTCGGGCTTTATGTCACGCTGGAGGGCATACCTTTCCCTCCCTCCATGCTCAGGCTGAAAGAGGCCTCAGACAGTGAGTAAGAATGAGATCATGCAGAGAAAAAAACACTGCCAGGAGTCTGACCTAGGCTGTCCAATTAATTGTCAGTGAGTTAAAACAATGCAAACTCATTAAACAAATAAATACAAATCCAAACTTCTAAATTAAAGATGAAATGTGGGTCAGTTTGGGACCCAATCATTAATTAAATAATCCATAATAGCCAATTAAAACAGAGTATCAGGAAGAACTGAGGCAGGGAGAGATGGCTCAGTTAACCATAGAGCAAGCAGAATGTGTTTCTTCTTATCTTGTAGCCAAGATGCAACATACATCTACTGCATACAAGTAATGGGCACAGAAGCTGGTATCCATGGTTGCAGAGAAAGACTTTTCAGGGCAACATTAAAATACACAGCAAACAGAACTCCATGAAAAGTCACTATTTTTTATCTTCCAGTCAGAGAAGCCCCATGAGTGGGGTTGCAACCTTTCTATAACACCTGCCTTACACACACACCAGAAAAAAAATTATTATTCCTTACATCTAAAAGGTCACTCAATGAGACAGACATAAAGAATAAAACATGCCACAGTATAGACTTTGAATGATTACTGATTTCTAAACCCATAATGAACATGTGATCACAGCTCGGTGATATTTGCTGTAAGTGTACAGGATACAATACAGTGAGGGAGTTACCATGGAATAGTAGCATACAATAAATAATAAATGGAGAAAATACCCAATCATAAAGTTGAAGAACATTTCTGAGCGCACAATATTAATGGAGATCAAAAAGGCAACTAACCCATGTGTAATACATGAGTAATGAGAAGTAACCTCCAGAACTTCCATGTAAATCAGTTAGTTATATAGCACACTGGGTCAAGGTTTAGTGAAGCAACTTCTCAAAACCATAAAAATCACTTATTGGAACAGCTGACTCTACAGCAGTATGATGAGAAGATACTTTTCAGCAATCCTGAGTAATTAAAGATGTTGTTTTGGCCAGTGACTATAGTTGACTTATCAAGAGCAGTCACAGCACTATAATTTAGGCAGCTCTCACAAGACAGGTGTCACAGTGTGGCCCTAAAAAAGGAGATTATTAAGTCCCTGAATCTAGGGCATTTCAAAGGGCAAAGTCACGAAGTCCCATTAAGTCTAGATCCCTTTCTACAGCGTCTCTGCTATGCTGAGGATGACACTGAAAAGTGGAGTCAGTGTACAGATATGCTTCAGAATCTCCCACACAGCTTCGATTAAGAATGTAAGCATGTATACTGGCAAATATCAACACACAGGTTATTCAGCATAATCAAAAATGAAAATGTTCAAGACTATGGCAGCTATTTTTTAGTTAAAATGAAGCAAATTTATCAGTTAGGGAACATGAAAGAGTACAATACATCACAAATACTCTTCCAGAAATCCACATAGAAATTTTGTATATGGTTTAGAGGACATATTGCTCAGAACTATAGAATATTATTTAAAAAATTGGGGGATTTTGCAAATGGCTATTGCCTGAAATTAACATTTTATAAGAGAGTTTATGATTGCAAAGAACTCTACCAAGTTTTCAAAATTTAACACAATTATCTAAACACCCTTAGCCTGTGCAGCTCTGCACTAATATCCTGGACTATAAATCATGCAAGTACATTAATCTTCACCTGTTCAATACATGTTCCTTAACTACACAGAGCCCTACAAGTAGGGTTGACACATAAACCTAGAGAAAAGTGCACTTTTCCTTATTCAAATCACTGCAATCATACCCCAACAATGCTCATGGCATATTTATTTTTGGCCGACGAACCAGCAAAACTCACCTATCTATTAATCAATTAGTATGTCAGATTGAAGCTGTATTGCAATACTATTTTGTAAAGTCAGTAATAGATCCATCTTTCCTTAACAGAACAATTAATCACATGTTAAAGGTGGTTCCTGCACATAGGGCAAATTTCTGCTTCTGACCACAGAAGTATCCAGGTGAGCCCTGGCTGAATCTCTTCCAGCTCATCCCATCTCTACATGGGATGGCATCCCCCCTCTACATGCTTACATAAATAGCTTGTCCTAATTAATAAAGACCTAGAAGAATCATTTAGAAAGTGAGAAATCTAAAGACACTCGGAGCGTGAACAGAGAAGCCAGAGGTGTTAAACCTTTTCCATAACCTCCCTTTTGCACCATAGCCAACAACAGGAGCCACTGAGCTGAAGCTTACTAGCTGCAGAATACTAAAAGTGAGGAGCCTCAGGAGACATCCCTTCAAAAGGCAAATGGGGTCCACTGCGAGGCAGTGTTACGCAGAGACCCAGGAAAAAAGCACAAACATGAACTCAGTGCCTCTAGAACTTGGTCAGTAGCTGCAACCACAAAAAAGGAAAAGCTGCACATCTACTAAAATTGCCTCAACTATAAAGTTCTGTAATTAAAAGTAAAATCAAATAGAGAAACAAGGAGCAGATGTTGGTTTTATTTCTGTATGTTGACTTTATTAAGGAAACATTTCCCCATTCCCCTCCCCCAAGACATCCTTTTCTTTCATTTATGTGCTATGATTCCTATTATTTTCTTTTCCCACTAAACAACCGTAACCTTCATCAGTACAATGAAGCCATTTATGTCTAAATTCTTGTTGCTCTTGGGATTTTTCTTTATGTGTTTTGTAATTGTTGTAGTTGATTTATAACTTCTATGTCTCTGATGTAAAATGGAAGTAGAATACAATCTTTTTTACTCTACTCTGATTAACACCTGTAAGAACACAAGAGATATACAAAAATAATCCTTTTTTTATAAAAGAACTCCTTCTCTAATTACTTTGTTTTAGAAAGCTACTGAAGACCTCCCCTGATAGGAATTAAACCAGCACCCAGTTGGTGCTTTATTGTCTTTTGAACAAAATGATTTATTGTTTGTAGTCTGAAAGCAAAAAAGGAGGAAAATTACATTTTCTTGTACCAGTAGCCTTATTACTTGTTCTATACTATTCTTTGAAGATTACAATAACCAATATTATAATGGTACCAGAAATAGTTAACTCTAACAAAGCTGCTTACACAAAAGCAGTGACAACTGAGATCACTGTACCTCATGACAATTTAACCTTAGATGTTAAATCTTGTGTTTCTTACCTCAGCATGACCTGCTATAACATTCAAATTTCAATTTATCTCCTACCCTAGAGTCTGGACATAAATGATTTTTTAAATTATTTTTTTAAGGTTTCAAATAAAGAAATTAATTAGGGACAGGCAAAAGATACAAGAAAGATTGTCAAGAAGAGGAAGTCAGAAATCCTTTACATGAATCTAACTATGAATAGCAAACTAATTTTAAGATTATTTATTTTCTGTATCAATGAGAATTGAATGGGTTTTCTTAAACACACTGATTAAAAAGTCTAAGCCCTTACTGCTTATGGAAGAAGTGTTGTAAATGGGCAGAAGAGATTTGTACCGAACTGTATACCTAAACCCAAATGTAAAAGATATATATATATGCACACACACAGCACATGGAAATTCAAATTCCCTTTGTCAGAAAAGAGGTCATTATAAGAGTGATGGTGTTGTGAGTGCAAGGAGTTGATTATCTTCCAAACTTCCACCTACAGCTCTTTTCCACATTTTTCAGCAATTCCATGGAATTTGGATTCAGTATTAGCAGAATATACTCTAAGCCACCCCATGAAGTTCCTGAAGAACATTTATGTGAAGTTGGCTGAAGTTGGGGAACTATTTAACAATGGGATTTATTTTGATTTGGATGAGGCCATTAGAAAACTACTGATACTCCATGAGAAAAGAGGCACATAGGAAAACACATCCCATTCTTAAAAGAGACGTTTGTTGGTACAAACTCAGGATGTCAGGATGTCAGGATGACATGCATTATGGAGAGAACATGGCCAGACATGAGTATTTCTGGAAAATTCCTGGTGGTTATAGCCACCATAAATTATCTTTTTTCTCTTCATAAACTGATTCTATTTAGACAAAGCAGAGAAAAATTGCTAAAGTTTAAAACAGATAAGACATCACAAAAATCCTACCATTATTTAAATATTGATTAGTAGTTGCATCAATCATATTTCTGGGCGTTATAGGAAGGATAATCTCTTAAAGGATCATTAATTTAAGTTCAAATTAAGGCAAGGAAGAAATTCTGAAATATTTTCACTGTGTTGTTAGCAGCACTATTTGCTCTCTGAGACAAGGGAACTGTGTTGCACGTGGCACTGCAAGCTCTAGAGGTCTATTCTGTCACCTGCTGTTGTTTCAGGTGCCCTGATGTGGTGTCTGATGTGTCCCCACAGGGCTCACAAATATGACAGAGCACCTAGTGCATATGATCTCTGCCATTCAGGAGTGGAAGCTGGAGGCCAAGTGGGTCTGAAGGCATTCCAAACGGTACAAGGTACCTGCACTGAATCAAGTTTCTGATGTCTTTCTTGCTGGAAGTAGTTTCATAATGGAGAATTGTCAGAGAGTAGGAAACTCTGTAGCAAGCCGCATAATGCCCACCCAAAAAGTATTCCACGCCCATGGAATACTTCTCTCTTGTAATAATCTTCATTGCATTGTCCAGAAAAGTGTGATTTATACACTGCAATCTTGAGCTAGTAAGAAAAAAATCATACCCTAGTCTATGAGTGCTTGCTCATTTAAGCTTACACATAATCTAGGATCTTTAAATGCATATAACCTAGAATAAAGTTTCTATTTTTAAAACGTCTTTCCTTTTAGCAAAACTAGGTGGAATTAAACAAGAAAATTACATATTAAAGATGTGAGAAACTAAAGTATGCTCAAGTATAATTTTAACAATGTTATGTCCTATAATGAGTTGACCTTCTATTCTCCTTAACCCTTTTTTCCATCAAAGCCACCTACACCCACTTTGCCTTCTGTTTCTCTAATCTGCAATTATTTATGTTTTCTTCATGCTGCTCTATCCACCATGGGAGCAAAATTGTATTTGGTGAAATATAGAGCTAATTATACCATGAACCCAGCAACAAAAAGACAGAGCAGATGTTACTTCAGACGTGCTAACAGTTCTTATGCTTAAAGCACACATAGTAAAGGACTGAATACAGTATTTAGAAAGAAAAAAAGCCATGATGGGCTGAAACATGTGGAAAGAAATTAGCACAAAACTCAAACAGAATGACATACCTAATAGGCTCTAAAGCATTTATTCAGTGGTTGTATTCAGCAACAATTTTGCATTAATTCAAGGCATATGTGAGGCTATATATGGGGTCAAATATTGCATATAAGGCAATTATGCCCAACTTCTTCTGATCTCAGTACTCAGTTTTCTTCAGGATCCCTTCTGCCTGTCCATCAACAATCTGTCCACATTTTTATCTATCTGAACATTTCCCAAAACACAGAAAATACATATGAGAATAACTGTAGAGGCAAAAAGAAAAAAAAAAAAGAAAAAAAGAAAAAGACCTTTCTAGTGTTTTTTAGGTTTTTCCTCACTGTAAGCAAGAGCTGGAAAACAGACCTTAAAAAATGAACTAATAAGACAGTTTGCAGTTTGGCATTTACTATAAAAGGCTTATCAGGATTATAGTGAGGTTTCTCAGCAGTCTACAGGGTAGCCTCTGCAAGTGGGGGGTCACCAGAGCATTCTTTCTCCCTCCTTTATTAATAAACTTCCACAAGACTACTATTTCTCTTTCTCTACCTCAAGCAAATTACTTAGAAACTAAAAACAAGTCTACATAAAGCTAAAGAGAAAATTGCAATGTTTTCCTATCCAGGTTGGAACTGCTTAAGGATAACTTGTAAACCTTCATGTCAGGCGAAGTTCCCATAATTCCAGTTATTTTGTACACATTAATGCACTCTACATTTGCCATGTGCCCTCTCACCTCAATGGAGTCTAGTGACTCCTCTGCATAGCTAAACTGTTCTATAATAAAAGTAAAATAAACTTCATTCAGTAAATACACGATAGTTTATAGTAAGATACAAAGATAGTTCATCACCGGCCAAGCTTCAATAGAAAAATTGAGACCACACAGAATTCAGCAAACACAAATTTGAATCATGAGCAGAAGCATTAAATACATTATCTCAATAAATCACTTTTACAGATTTGTAGTACCAAATCTGAAAGGGCATTTCCCACTTCACTGAAATACATCTTATCACCATACAATTAGTTCAACTCCACAAATGGAATAAAAAAATATTAAAAGGTGTGATCTTAAATTCATCCTTGAAGGAAAACATGCCTGCATAAAATGTATTTCCCCAGTGATAAAACCTAGAGATATAAATGTAGTAAGAGTTATCCATAATACAGAATTTCAAATAACTGCTTAAAAACACACATAACGAGACTAATCACAGTACTCTTGAAAGCAACATGTCTTTAACAGCAATCATCACAGTATGAAATCAACTTGAGCTTATTACATTTGGCTGAATAATCTAAAATTGTAGAATTAAAAATAATTATTGATAAAAGATAAGACATAAAACCTCCCTAGCTGTTTGAATCTAAGAATATCAGGGGATGGAATGAATGTTGAATTTATGTTGTGGAAAATTGGTCCCAAGTTGGTTTTACACTTCATCAGAAAGCACTTTTGTCTTGTATGCAAACAGTTAATGAAGCATACCAAAACTGCAACTTTTTTGCTAGCTCTGGTGTGGTAAGACTCACAGCATATTCCATAGCTTGCAGAATATTTAAGAAACATTATCAATTTTTCATTTATTTTTCTTCGGTTATAATGCAGAATCCTGTAATTTTAAATAAGATTTCTTCTTGCACTTTCGAGAATTGCTTTACACAGCTTGCAGTTGCAGGAATAGTATAGCCTTTCATATCTAAAGCATTCTTTTTGTTCCTTTACAGAGCATTTTCAAGAAAAAATGACACTACATAAGTAACTGGTGCTTTAATAAATTCCAAGAATGTGTGGATTCTTAACAAGCTCTCATACTAGATGTATGACTGGTTCTAAGATTTTACAGTAGCACCTACCTCTATTTTATTTTTGTTATATTTTAGTTCCACTATTCTCATAGTTGAAAACAAGAAACTTATTATTCCAAGTGGATAATAGTTATACTATCATGTCTTTTCTAGCAAAAATGAGCAGGACAGCCTCTTTTATACCAAAACTGAAATAAACATATAGAACAGGGAAGGCTTTACAATATTCTGAACACTTGCCTTTAAAAGGCTTCCCTTTCACATTGCAGTTTCATGATTTTGCATCAAGAATTTGTCTGCAGAATTATATCTGAGTGTGGCAACCAGCTCAATTATCTCAACCATACACACTCTTATGATTAACTTTGGGAAATTAGTGGGCTTACACAGCTGAACAAATGATTGGTGAGCTTCAGTCAATCACCACATCAAAAAGAAAGTCCCAACTGCAAAGACAAACAGAATCAATTCTCTGCAGGAGGGGACAAAGCTGCCTAAAAAATGGTGTATTGCAGGGACTGAATGCATTTGTTTACTCCAGAATCACAAAGGCTGTTTTATCTGTGGAATCCAGCCCTTTACGACTTGTCCTGCAAAGAAGCTCCCATCAGCAGACCAACAGGACAAACACCACTAATATCGATTATATTGAATGCTCAAACTTCAGGAAATTGGTGTACACTGTTTTCTGCCATAGATCCTCATTAAATAAGCCCATCAATTAAGGGCAGAAAGCACAACTTTGAGCAGCCCCTGCTAAAAAGGAAAAATTAAAATTATCTGCCATTAACAGCCTACAGGAAGAAGTATCCACCAAGCTGCACATCAAGTGTACAGCCTGGGGTACGTTTCAACAATTACTATCATCAAACCCACCCAAATTATAATAGAATAGAAGATTGGGACACTCCAGTTATAGTTAGGACTGCAGAAGTTCCTAACAATTAAATTAGTAACAGCCAGATGACATTGCAATTCCTGTTCTTATGGTTTGAGTGCCACCAAAATAGATTTCATATAAATAGATTAAATACACAGTAGACCTAAACCATCCTGCATAACAGTTTCTTAAGAGTCCTTATGTTTCAAACATATACAATAGCTGACATACAGTTTCTTCATTTTTATTTTTTTATCATGCCATCATAAGCTGACAAACAAAAAAGATTTTGCTAACATGCTTATGTTTTTTACTACACACTTGCACTACTCCGCTTTGAGCATGACTTTTACATTCATGAGAGATTTTCCAAAGGTGGCCAGCTCAGAAGGGTTTGCAGGGCCCCATCCAAAGAAATGTGTGGAAAAGCATCATCATAGAGCAAGCCATTTTTGGCCAAGGCAATTTAATCATATTCAGATTCGGATAGTGAACTTGTTGGAGCTCATTAGCTAAGAAAGCTGGGCTTGATTAATCTTTTACTATAAATCTTTCAAGAAAGCCCCACTGCAGCAAGAAATGGAAGTGGAGATTTAGAAGACACCACTCCTTGCCTCGCTCCCTCCCTCCCTCCCTCTGAGCGTACAGCAAGGAAGTGCTTCAGCATGGTGTGAAGGGACATCATGCGGCTGGTGGTGCTGTCTTTCAGATGAGATATAAAACTGAGTTCTGACAACTTACAGTCATTAAATATCCCATGGCACTTTTCACAGGAGTACATGTGTTAACCCATATGTCCTGGCTATATTCCAAATGCATAATTGCATTCTGCCTACCTAAATTCCCTATGCAGTTTCAGTGGCATGGGGAACTATTTATTCTCTTTCTCTCTTCTTTACATCATTGCTCTTTGGCATTTATCCTCAGGTCCAAGAAAAGGCACAGTTGTACCACAATACCTAACTTTTAGCCAGCAGACATAAAAGAATTGAAGGCTACTCATATATACAAAACAGTGCACAGGAAGAAGGGGTTCCTTAGAATTCAAAGAAAAAAAAGAAAAAAAAGAAGTTTGTAGCCACCTAAGCTAGGCAGGGCAGAAATATCAACAAGAAAATCTAAGAACTGTTATGATTCTCAGTCTAGGTCTTAAGTACCCAGTAGTTTTTAAAAATATCTCCATTCCTCTGGGCTGTCCCAGACCTTCATAGACTTCTAAAGTCAGGATTTTAAGATCATACTTGGGGACTTAGATACCTAAATTACCCTTAAAATCCCCATCAATTGCACTCCTGATGATAACCATCTACTCTGTTAACTTAAAAACAATGAGGCATTTCAAGGTACAGCTCCATAATTTACATTTTATATAGACTGTAGGAAAAAACATTGATAAAACACAGAAAGAGGCCCTCCACACTGGCAAATAACTGCTTTCACAGGAAATGGGCAAAAGATCACTCATACTGACCACATTTCCTTAGAGATGCTTTACTGACTAGACCACTAGTTCTCAGCTCACACCACCCAGCTTGGTGGAATTTACAGTGGCTTCTTGCTTTGTGCCCAATGCCACACATCAAGCAAGGTATGTGCTGAATTCTGCCCTACAGATCACAGGTCTGAAACCAGTCTATGCAGATATAGTAGTCTTCTACAATACATTTATTGGCAATTTCTCTTTCTGTATTTTTATTTTTTTCTGATAGCTAAAGAGAAAATAATACAGATACCAAATAAATCAGCCCCGCCTAATCCTGTTCCTGGTACTGGACACAGAACTCAGCTATGAGATGTTTGCACCTAAATTTACTTAGCTGAAATATTCAGTGTAAGTTACCAACTGCCTCATGCCCTGTATAGCCAGTGGGGAGTCAGCTGTACACTGCAATTCACATTTACATCATCACACACTGGGGATATCTATCTCTTTTTGAACTGTGTATAACTAGATTGCAAACTTCAGCACTTTATCAAGTTAGATAAGTTAAACAGGACTGATATCAAGCATTTTTTTCTCCTTTTTTTTTTTTCTGTGAAAATCACCATTATATTTCTATCATAAAAGCAGTACAAGGAATTATGTAGAAGGATAACAGAAGTGAGATTTTGGTCTTTGGGTTAAATTATCTATACACTCATCCATAGTCTTGTTCCTACCATTACCTCTAAATGGTTTTCAGTTGCATAACACAGTGAATCAAACATATTTTCTTGTAGCCAAAACTAATGATTAAAATACTACTGGGTGGGAGACAAGTGAGAGGGATGTTCAGCTTTACTCACATCTCTGAACTAACCTGCTGCCAGCTTTCCTCACTACTAAAGTCACTGTATCTTGAGGTTTTTTTGAAGACATACATTCAGGTCTCAGATTATATTGATAAGCTCTCAAAAATACCCAAAACAACCTCCATACACTTTGTGAGCATGACTGAATGAAATAAAGGCAGCCCTGATGGATGTTTAAATAATGTAAATGAAATTTTTTAATATATGGCCCTGATTCTCCTTTCACTTATGCTGCTGTAAATCTGGGGGGGTCAAAAAAGCCCTCCACGGATTTTCATAAACTTACTCTGCTCTAAAGCTGATGCAGCTGAGAAAGAATCAAATATTCTTCATTTAAATATTGATTGTGCACTTAGGAAATTAAAATAGCCATGATGCATATACTGAAAATAAATATCATTTTTAATATATATTAACTTTTGTAAGCTTATAGGCTTAGAGAGAATTCCAAGTAACTAGCTTGTCTGAAATGAAAACAGGAATATTCCTAACAAAAGTGTTTTGCATTGAGGGGATTAGAGGGCAGCAGTTTAGCTCAGAAGCCTTTGGAATATCCTACATAAAAACAGGTCATTTTTAATATTATAAAAACCCCAAACTTTAATACAGAACAACAGATTGTGCTAAACTCACAATCCCCTTTCTTCTTCTCCCTCTGACATGCAAACACCTGACACACAAAGGGAGTCACATTCAGAAGGAGATTATGATGCAATGATCTCGTTGTGAATGTTGCATTATGGTTTCAGCATCGCTGTAAGAGCTCCCCTGGCACTTGTGCTTACAGCAATTTGAATTTCTCTGGCAGCTAGGTATGATTTGTGACAGATTTCAGCTTTGCTCTTCATTGAAGGAGTACACTGGCAATTGCTTGAGGTATTTACCACGGAAATTGGAAAGAAGAAAATGTGAAGAGGAATATTTGAGATAGTACTTTCTTAGGGTTTTTGGGGTTTTCTTGTTTTTGTTTTTTTTTTTTTTTTTGGGGGGGGTTGTTTTGTTTTGTTTTGTTTTTTAACAATGATTTTTAATTTTTTTTAATATTTAAGTTATCAAAATCGGCTCTTTTTCAATGGCATCCTTCTATGACTTTTAGGAAAAGTTGTCACACTATGCTGTTCTATTTGTAGGATTATTCCACTTGCCAGGATAGTGAAACTGTTAATTTTAAAGACTATTATAAATTATCACTAGCCAAATGCTCCATGTAGAGTACAAGAATCAATTGTACTGCAGTGTGCGGCACAAGTGGAAAAAGTTTGTTTATACACTCTTTTCACATGACTTACACATGTAAACTTGTTTACACGGTTGGAAAATCATAAGCTGGCAAAGCACAGCTATCTTTTTATACTGGAGAATACCTTGAACTCTTCTGAAAAACATAGGATAAGTAGACAGGTTACATGTTTGGCACTGGATTCCCCCAAAAATTTGGTGAGCCAAAGCCTCTCCGTGTAGGGTAAACTAACAAGTTCCCAAAGCTAACCTATGAAGATTGTTCTCAGGATCTCTTCTGCCATAAAAGCAGCAGCAAGTTCTCTAAAACTTTCTTGGTCTGCAGGCAAGATCTTATCTTGATTCCTTCCTCATTCCCATATGTAAGTAGTGGAAGTAGTCCCCGGGGAACACAGACAGCTCCACAGCAAAGGCTGCACTCTGAGCACAAGCACTCAGGGTACAATGACATTATGCTGGCTGGCTTTGGCAAGAACGCATGAATGAGAAATTTAATAGGGAATATTGCACAGCCTACAAAGAGTAAACCTGCATTTAATAAAGGATTGAGGTTGACTGGGTTTAGGCTAATGAGGTTTGTATCTCATCCAATAGAATGGATCCAAACTTCCATTCACATGTAAAAATAGCCTATCGATTAAAGCATATTTCTTCCTCTTTGGCCCTGTTTTTCAATTATTTTATTTGAGACAATAAGTTTGGTAGGTTCTTTTGTTAACACAGTTCCTGTTATTTTAAAAGCAACAGATTTCATGGCCCATGGTCATCATCTGAGAAATATGTACTTGAAAGAATGCATAGGAGGTGTCAGGTGCACCCTCAGGAGGATAAGAATGTCCACATGGGACCAAGTCTTCTACAAGCAGCAGCTTCTGTATGAATGGGTGAGAAATTTTCTTTTGCATTTGCAGGTGTTCTATATTCAAAAAGTACAACACAAGACATGACTTAAGGATTAACCCTCTGATCTGCCACTCATACTCCACTCAGGATTCCAAATATGAGAATCCAGACTTCAAAATAATGTAAAGGAATTATTAAAGAATTTATTTAATTATAGAATGTATGTAAAAAGATATCTAGTATGTTTGTGATATGTGATTTTTTAATTTACTTACTTAATTTTTAAATGTTATGTGCATAGTCTTTAGAAACTAATGAAATTATGCAGATTTTATTTATTTCATTTAGAAAATATTACAGTACGTCTAGAATATCATGGGTTTGTTATTATCTGCTAACTGAGAAAGTGGAGATATAATACAAATTACATAAAATTTCAAACAGAAAAGAAAACCACAACACATAGCGATTTATCACAATTTATCATTAAAAAATACATACTTCAACTAACTACAGTGCTAATAAACAATTAAAAAAAGAAAGTTCTAGGCTAGCATACCCCAACATCTTTGAGTACTAAATTGAGTTAAACAGAGCACATGGATTTATTTTTCCTACCAACTGATCATTTTTTAATATGACTGCATCTCCAAAGAAAATAAATGTCACAGAGAGGCTGTTGAACAACTGTTCACTGTGGAGGCAGTTTGAAGAAAATTGAAGATTATATGAAGTAGTAGAAATAAAATGTAGAAAATACATAACCAGTGCCTTTTAAATTAAGATTACCAGTCTATTTAGAGAGATAGAAGTTGAAAAAAGTCATTAATATATGGGAATACGTAACAGTAAGCTTGGCACAACTGTTAGTCCTTCTCACTACACAAGAATGTGAAAATATTCCATGAAACTGATATACAACATATCAGCACATATCACTTTCTGGAAGAGACAGAATTACTTGTTTTTAAAATATTTATAATCGTACAGATGGAAATAATTGAGAACAGCAGTTTGTTTAAACCAGAATTTATCACTTAGTATCACAGTGGGGAAAAGCTCTCATTACATTAAATATAAGAAACAACTATATGAGATTAAAAATTTTGCATTTCAGATTGCAAATCCTTTCTGACTGATGAAGACAAGGCAGAAACTATTCATGCAAAGAAGAAGATTATTCTATATCTGCCCACTGTCAGTTTCCTGAACTTTCCTTTGATGGCTGCTGTGATTGATAGGACACCCTGACAAATTCACCACAAGTCCACTGCAAAGTGGAAATACTACGCCATGCCGATACTTGAGGGACTGTCATGACTGAGGAATGCTTTAAACTGTTTCTAGTGACATCACAAAAATGCCATTATTATCATAATACATCTTCCTAACATTTTGCTTACAACACTTGAAATATTTTGATTCTATTGCTACTGTGCAATAAAAAAATATTCTCTACTTAAAATGGTGTTTTATATATATATGTGACATATATTTATAGATTTTATTTATGTATAAATATGGATTAATATAGACATTAATGTATATTTTTATACTGATATTCATATATAAAGCCTAAACATCAGTATATTAATATATATATTAGACTATGTTTTCTTATACAAAAGATTAATGACCAGAAAATGATACATTCTTGCAGAGTTTATCAAAAACTTGAAACAAATCATTATGTTTGAGGGATAGAAAAAACCCAACAAAATAGAAAGTATATCTGTATACTCTGTACTAATTAAGTCAGAGTATTTAAATGTAATAATTGTACTTTCACTCTCTTCAGTCTTTTTTAAGCATTGAAGAGAAAGAGCTATTGACTTATTCATTTCAGTTAGCAAGAAATTTCTCAACTTCCTTGGGTACTTAAGTGCAAGAATATTTTAGACCCCATCTTTGCATATTACTTTATCTTTCAGTGGTAATTAACAGAGTCTTAATCTGGCTAATGTTAATGACCACTGTTCTTTCTTTAAATCCCAGTTAAACCAAGCTTATTAAGGGCCAATTAAAGGAAGTCTTATGTGATCTGAATAACACTAAGACCAATTTTTAACAGCTATAACTGTTTTGGATGATGATTGTGGAAAAGAAAGGCAAGCCCTTCTCATTATGGCCTTTGTTTTAAAATAAACTGTCAATGACTATTGGGAAGGACAGGGAATCTTGGTAAAAGTGAGAGATATAGATTAAATTTTGTAAAATAGAGGAATTCTCAAAAAATTAGCTGTATACTAGTCTTCCAATCCTGCCCATATAAAAGGTAATACATAACCAATTTCCATTCAATTTTTCACAACAGCACAAAAGTGGAACAACACTTTGCAGTAACCTTCCAAGTGGTAACAACATAGTCTAAATATGACTGTGGACACAATGAAGAAAAATTTGCTCATCACTTGAATAGGACATTTCTACCTAAACATGAAATAATTAATAGATAAAAGTTTCCACTCCAGACTTTTCAAAAGCTTATTGGTTCCATTCCACTTTTGTCTAAGGTGATCCTTCTACAGACACATTATTACAAATTACGTCCTGCTATTTCTTGCACATCCAAGATTTCACTCATTGCTTAACTTCACCATTACTTCCCTTTCATCTGGAAAGCAGCAGTAATACAATAAGACTATTGCCTCTAGCTAGTAAACACAATACTACTTTCACCACTAATACCTAAAGTCCTAAAAGCAAAGAGCTAATGTCCACTTCAGCAAGTCACCATCACACACGTCCTTTGCCTACTTTGCACCACACAACAGAGCAAACTCCATGGTGACAACTCTTAAATTCTGCAGCAGCAGCCACAAAATCCATGGCAACATTAATATATTATTGTCTATAAAATACTCCTCATCCCTACTTTCCCACTCCCATACAAACACATCCAGCTATGACTCATAGCAGAGAATAACACTGATGAAAAATTGATGGTTATTTTGAACAATAAATCCTGAATTATTTTTCTCTGTTCTCCCTAGATAATTTGGCAAAACAGCACTTGGCCTCTAAGAGAGCTCTGCACAAATCATCTTTTTATCCTGATACCAGCACAGAAGAAGACTTGCATTTCAAGTCTCCAGCTTTCCACTCTTTGTCAGGTTATCAAGCTAACTTGCATCTCTTAAAGTTTTCCATATATCATAAGCTGGAGATCAGTTTTAACTTCTTCTGTTCTTCTTCTTGGCTCCACAAGACAATATGGCTGTATAACAGCAGCGAACATAATTACAAAAACAAAAAAAAATCTCTTTCAAAAATGAAAGTAGAATTTTGCAGAAAATGATGTGGCTACAAGAGTGCCAGGCTTTGCTCTACACAGCCTAAGTGATAAACTGGGATCTTTCAGCAAGGCTACCTCAATAGGAAAGCATTCTATTTTACCAAAACAGTTATCAAGGCATGAAGAAAGGAGACAGAGGGGAAAACAACACTGCAAAAACTGTATCATGTGAGCCACAAACAGCAAAACAGAATGGAAGCAGTGGCATGAGAGGATATTACAGTACTGAAACAAGGGTCAGAATGTCATAGCCAAAAATTCAGTTCTAGGTGAGGTCACACATATAGTCCTGGCCATGAAAAAAATCAGAAAATGCAAATATGGTAAGTTTAATTTCATCCCCAGTTACACCTGTTTATTTGGCAAATCAGCTTTTCCGTACAAAGATAAACAAAAGATAGACAACCCAGACAGACTTGGCCCGTCCTGGGTACATCTCCATGCAAACCCCACAGAAAAGAGCACTAAGAGAGTGGTGCTGGCCAGTCACAAAACAAAAGAATCAGACTCAACAGTATTTAAACTAACTTGCACTTCCTCATTCTGATCTTTCTTTTGTTCATTCTTTCTCCCTCAGTTCTCCCCCCGCTACCACTTCCCACCATCACTGATCATTAGATGGCACTTCTGGGTTTTAATAAAAAGCTCCTTTTGTGTATCTTCTTCCAGTCCAGGTTTCAACTGTGCACCAAGGAGTTCAATCCTGCATGACAGAGCATGAGACTCCAGTACAAGCCTGATTGCTGTACTGCTACAGCAGCAGCTCTGTCTGTGCCCAGGAACACTCTGATGTGTGTGAGTATTAAGGATGCTGTGTGCAAGCAACTTCAAGTTTTACTGGCCCCTAAATTTTGTATATAGCTATTTATATAATCATTACGGGCAATTTAAATACTATTTTGGAAAATGTATGGACTGCAAACCATTATTCTTTGCCATGTCTGTGACATCTGCTTAGCACTGCTGTACCAACAGCCACACTTAAGATGACATCTACTCAGTATCAGAACCAAGGCAGGTCCTTACTCAATCCTAGCTTACCTCTGGCCCTCCAGCCCAACTATGTGCAGAAAGAGAAATTAGAAATTATTGGGAATAGGGATCTTGGTCCACAGGCAAACTGACTACAGTTTGTGTGTGGCAGGGTGCTCTCATCAAGGTTTACTGATTAAGCAAACCAGTAACAGGATCCATTTGACACAATACTCCACCCAAATGTGACTAACCATGTTTGTGAGAGCACTACACAAAAAGCTAAATTCTCTTGCTGGCATCTGTACTTCATAAGCCACATTTGTGGATAAATAAAGTAGCTGCATTCTCTTTCCTATCAAGAAATTACTGTTAAATCTGATTTGCATTTAAAAACAGTTGAAAATCCTGTATATTTGCATGAGTCTTAATGCAGCACATCTCTGGAAACAAAATGAATAGGGGGTTCTTAAGCCAGAATGAATGAAATAAGCATTACATGGATTCCAAAAGGAAAGACAGTGGTTTCTCAATCACCAGGAAAAAATGTTGGACCTAATGCAATAGAAGTGTTTAGGAGAAAAGAAATAAGCAAGGCAAGGGAGAAAAATTTTAATACAACCATCCCGGATGTGATGCTTGTGAAATTGCCTTAAGGAGATGTCTAGTGAAGACCTTTGGTGAGCTCTGTAGAATGGACAGGAGACACATTATCCATAGTAACACTTGCTTTCACTTCTCAGGGTAGGAAAGTAGATCAAGAGCATCAGACTATAGGTGGAAAAGAGATTGATTTTTCTTTCAAAAGCTCTTAATCTTTTATTGTTCCCAACTTTCCACTTGTTAATTTAAACTTCTGGGTAGCTCTTTTCCTATCCAGATCTTTTATCTGCTTTTATCTACTTCATCAGTCTCCCTCCATGTAACTGGGGCATGGGAACTAGAGATGTCAGGTTGGTTTTTGTTTTCCTAAGGATGCCTCAGGACTGACTGAACAATTACTACTGGAGTCATGAAGGATTTTTTCCCTTTGGAGTCTAATGGATTTTAAAGCATCTTGGAGTTTTAGTTCAATCGACAGGAAAATCTGGAAGTAATTCAAAGCCCTAGCTATTCCTTCTTAACTTTGGAGGACTGCTAGTAAAGCATATAATAGTAAATGAAACACAGAATTTGCTGGCAAACTTTTGTAACTTGAAAAGGCACATCTCTCTTTGGTAACTGTTGCCTTGCTATGGGAAGAAGCAAGGAGAGAGGCATACTCAAAGACCTTGTAAAGAAGAACTGAGGCCAAGGACGGAGTCCTTAATACTTTATTCCATCCTCCAGGATGTAGCTGTGTAGCTTGTGTAGCTGGGGAGTCTGAGAAGATTTTTATTGTTACAGAACCTTGCCAGTGTTGTCAGTAACACTGCAGCCTGCTGCTTAAATCCATTCCTATGTCTGTCTTCATTCTCTTGAGCATCCTAATCAAGTGTCCATTTAAATAGACCAGTGGTGATTTAAGTTGCCAGCTACTCACACTAAGATGAAATCTTCCACTGTGGAGTAAAAAAAAAGTTAGCTGCAAGATAAAATATTCATATGTAAGAAATACTACCTGCTCAATTCCTATCTATGATTCATTTCAAACTTAGTATATTTCATAGCAGAAGATGAATTACAGTGCTCTACAGAGGTGATCAGATACAGAGAAGGGTGGAAACAAAGCACATAATAAACAAATACTTAATATGCAACTTTTAAGACCTGATTTTTTTATCATCTAATTCTAAATACTAGCTCTAGAAAAGGAGACATGCTAGAAAATGAATATCACAGGTAATCTATAGACCACTTTTGGCTAATTTAAAGCTCCAATGTGTATTTGTTTCCTGTATAAATTTCTTTCTTATTATTCTCAATAAGATACTCTCAGCACGATAAAAAGAAGGACATTACCAGCAGCGTTTTCAATCATGGGGGCTATATATTCAAGAGCAATCAATAAAAACCACACAGGGCCTGACAAACAACTAGTCAAAGGAATCATTTTTCTCAGATACTTAGCAGTATCCTTTTAAAGTAATTGCTTTTGGTCAATGTTACTCGTTATCATTTGGTCTGCTCCTTTTCCAAAACAGAATGGATGTCATTTCCATTAATATTTCTGTCTATGTAGGTTTTCAAAGGGCACACTCCACAAAAAGAAAAAAAAAAAGGAGGATTTTAATTTCAACTTCTGTGAACTAACAAAGAACTCTAAAATGTTATAAAATAGACAGTGTCATATCATTGGAGCTAAAAGGCAATTTTAAAGAAAATTATTATGAATTATAAGACATTGTCTGCCCTCCTTCTCACTCCATTCAGAACTATAAAGTCCCTAAAGACAAATAGAAATGACAGACTTTGGCCCAATCAATCCATGCTAGAAAACAGCATTAGCAGACAAATACAATCAAAATGCTGCCTAAAATAAGGAAATGAACACCAATTCCTTATTATAGCTTGTTTTAGGAAATTTAATGAAAATTTCACTACTGAAATCCTTGTGTTGCCTAACCCTGTTTGTGACAGCAGGGAAGTTGTTGTCTTGTGCCAACTGATCATTTAAAGATGTCCACAAGATACTGAAAATAACCAGCATAATCTGTAAGTGTACAGCTGGGATTCCAAATTAGATTAAGAAAGGCAAAGAACATATCTTTTCAGTTGTAGTAAGGCCTCAGAAACTGTCTAGTTACGCTTTGTACTAAATGTTCTGGCACACTGCCAAGGCACTTCCAAACATTTCTGAGTTCACTTTTCCATAGAACTCTTTTAAAAATCAATTAGTAGTGAAAAGTCTTTCAAATGCAAGTGTTTTAAAATGTCAAGCTTGTATTGCTTTTTTTTTCTTTTAATCTTTTTTCTTTCCCTTGTTGTGCGTCAATGACAGTATTTTGAAACCTTTACATTAAGTTCATCACATTCTCTAATTAAGCCTATAAAGAGAACAATATGTGCAGGTAGTTTAAAATGCATGTAACAAAAGATTCCATTCTTTAGGAAAAAATAAAAAAGGAAAAAATAAAAAAGGTGAGAGAGATGAGAGTAATTTTCTTAAACAAGGATGCCCCGGACATTTGTATTGATTTCAGGGTGATAAATGTTTTCATCATTACTAGGCAACTGTAGAAGAAATGCATATGCTATTTAGAAATTCCTGAATTAGGACATTTTAAAAGCATACTGCATAAGTGTTTTGGAAGTTCAATTAAAAGTGCTGGAAAGAGTAAACAAATTAAATAGAGGCTCCTTTAAATATTCATCAAAATGCAGAAGAATATTGTCAGAAGGGCTTTGTGATTAGCAGAAAAAGTTTATCTTTAAGGACTGTAACTTCTAAATGGACTTTGTACCACAGTGTAGCATACACCTTCTTCTTCCTGTTGTACATTTTGGATGATATCCCAACTCCATAATAAAAGAGTTAAAGAGACGTTTTGTCCCTATGTCACGTAATCTGTTTGCTCTATTTCATTCAGCTAAGTGCCCAAAGGTTTACACAGATAGCAATTGATTGAAATCAGTTCTTTATGTGTAACACATTTATATTAATTGGTTTGTCCTTTCAAGTTGTGTTTATCTCTTCATTTCCATCACAGTTTCAAAGGTCACTCAGTTCCATTTATAAATCCAACATGACAGAGATTAGTAAAAGAAAAAAAGGAACAACTAAATGAATGCATCATCACACAATCACACATCTCACAATTCATTTATCATATTAATAAATAATGCTGTCAAATGCTTACTGCTAAGTTTGTTTGCTATCATAAAAATATTTCTGTCAAGATAACTTAATCAGATCTGTTTATGTATTGAGTCAAAAACGAGTTACAGACTATTGAGGATATTAAGCATATTAAACATTTGTCCCCTCTATCCAAGACTGCAACCCAAAAGTTCTATGTTTGTTAGGGTTTTTTTAAATGCCTCCTTAACTGTCTAACAATAAAGTTCATCCATTTATATCTCAACCTTAGAAATTTACT
>CM077462.1:24439336-24480024 GCA_039654755.1 Calcarius lapponicus | reverse complement strand
AGACATAAGCCCAACTCAGAGAAAGAAAAAGAAAAGAAAAGAAAAGAAAAGAAGAAGCAAAAGAAAAGAAAAGAAAAGCAAGAAAAAGAAAAGAAAGAAAGAAAAGAAAAGCAGAAGAAAAGAAAAAGAAAAGAAAAGAAAAGAAAAGAAAAGAAAAGAAAAAAAAGAAATAGAAAAGAAAAGAAAAGAAAAGAAAAGAAAAGAAAAGAAGAAAAGAAAAGAAAAGAAAAGAAAAGAAAAGAAAAGGAAAAGAAATAGAAAAGAAAAGAAAAGAAAAGATTTGTAGTTTGAGGTTTTTCCCCGCACCCTGAAAATAGGTTTCTCACTTTCTCTGCAAAGTAGTTATAATGTGCTGTCCGTTTTTGCAAACATTTCTGGCAAATGGTTTGGATGGCTTCAGAGTCCTTTGGGTGATCTTGATCGCCTCCCACAGTCTCTGCCCACTTTTCAGCTTCATTCCTGCATTTTCACTGTAGTGTATTGTGCTTATTTCCAGAAACAAAAGCAAAGGCATTTGTCCAGGAAAAAATGCTCCCCCTACGTCCCGCATGGCCCCCTTCTCCAGCCACAACTTATTCTTTCTCAGAGTTGTTATTACCAATGATCTTGGGCTGGCTCCACCAGCCGATCCAGCCATTGGCCCCTATGCTCTGGGATTTCCACAAGATTGATCTTCATACTGTCCTTCTTCCAGCGGCTTTATTTAAATTTCCCCTATGGACAAATTATCAACAAAATGGTAGCAATATCCGTATTTTCTAATTAATGTGATGGCATTGTAAGGAGTACTTTAAAGACGTTAGGCATTAAAATGCAGACCATGGTATCTGATGAGCTTTTTTGTCCTGGGAATCTAGACACATTGGAGCCATGTCTAAGCTTTAACCACTCTGCAATTACTTCTTTCAAGGTTAAGAACAAAATATACTCATTTGACTTTTTAAATTTGTTATAAATTTCTTTTGGCTTAAAACAATCATCCATAGGGGTTTTATCATTCATTTTTGCACAGCTAATCAATACACGAGATTGTTTCAAAGTCACTATAGCATTTTCTGGAGAGTCTAGATTTTCACTAAGAGATCGCCTTGCCCAAGGTTGTCTATTTACTTCTCATCACAACATTTATAGATTAATTCATCTCTAGCATCATCAGTTTTGGGAAAGTCATTGTTTGTTGGTAGAAGATTGTTTATATTTGAACTGTGTCCAGGTAGCACCATTAAATAAACAATTCGCGACCTTTTTCTATGTCCCATAGAATAGATGCTTACAGAGATTAAACTGCAGCTGAAAAAATCAGCTGCTTTTAAACTGAACCTACAGACACAAAATCTGCAGGATATTTAACTAAATGCTTTGCTTCATTTCCATGTTAAATGCAAAAAACTTAAGTTTTTTCTGGCAAGGTGATGAAGAGATTATTTTGGAAAACACAATAACAGCAAAATACTAAAAGTGGGAAATATCTTTTCTCTGTGTCTAAATGTCAGTTTATTTCTGAAATTTTGGGATTCTTCTTAAATCTAGAGTATCAATGCTAACCACACCAAATGCTGCAGAGATTTTTCTCTCGTCTTTTCCCTTTGTGTCATCTCCTCTCTTCCATCAACAGAACAGATTTTTATAAGTAGGACTTTTATGATGATTTTCATTTTTGGTAGTTACTCACATGGTTAAATATTACACAGTCAGCATTAACAGAAGAATATGCTTTTAGTGTAGAGAACAAGTGAGGAATTAGTTCAGAATAAGAGACACAGGCAGCAGTAGAATGAATACCATTGTCATCTTGTTCTATAAAAGGTGTGTTTCCATGTAGAATATAAATCTCTGCACAAAAAGTCTAAATAGATGTTCTGGCTTGTGACAGTCTGGTGCAACCAAGGTAGTTACTGTCTACAACTCACTTCATGTAAGAATCTGATGGTTCTTATGTATTTTAAATCAGCAGATATATTTGGAAAATGATGAAAGGAACTCTTGTTAAGGGAGGCTAGAGGTGTAGTATTTGTAAAATGCAGTTTTTGGGAGGTCTGTACTTGATTTTCTACTATTACTTGTTTAGATTGCCACACAAAACTGTAAGAACAAGGCAGAGAATCAAACCAATGGTCACCATTACACAGGTCCACATAGCAGGAGGCATAGATGTTTAAAGAAACGGAAGAACAACAAAAGCAGATGTGATATTCCTCCTCATATTCTTCCATTTTCCCTCTCATTTTCACTTACAGAGGATTTCCTGAGATAGATCTGTGTTTTTCACATTTTGTCTCACTCCGTGCTGGGATTTTTTTTGGACCAACCAAAAGTGACATAGTTTATTGCATCCACAAGAAATGTCTTTGTAAGGAATTCACAGAATTATTATCTACTGAGTGAAGAAAATAATTATTGGGGTTTTCTTTATTTAAATGATAATGTGTCCTACCTGAAGAGTTTAAAACGTCTTTCTTTCATATACCAAGTGTATGGCATTCTGTTGCCTGACATCATGGAGCCATTTCTGAGAAAACTTACTTCAGAATTAGATGTGTGTTAACTGGTACAATCTCAGTGTCAGTGTTTCTCACTACTGCTCCAGCATCTGAATGTGATTTCAGAATGGTAGCTTAAATGTATATTTCAAAATTCTTGTTCATTTTGTGGGGAATATTTCTATTTATAGTTTTTTAATTATTCATTGGCTATGCACTTTTCATCAGTTTTGAAGAGAATATTTTAAATTCTCAATATGAACATCAACTTGCTACCAAAGTGGTTATATTTTTCCTTCTGGGATGCTCTCACAGCTTTGGCTGGCAGAGCTACTGAGAAATATATCCTCCTATGCATTCTGAGTCAGCAGTAACATTTTCTTACATGTGGCTCAGTAAAAGCCTTAATTTAAAAGGCAGTACAAAGCTACCAGTAGAGTGTAGTCAACTAGACCTCAGCTCTCAAACAGATTGGAAAAATTATCTTTAGTAATCTTTAGAAGAAGCTGTTAGAGAACCTATTACTACAGGCTTCCATTCAGGGGAAGCTTTGATAAGAATTGACCTCTGGGGCCAGCACTAAAGATATTGTCATTAGTTAACTTAATGTTGTCTTTGGTTCTAAGGGTTAACCTTCCATTAAGTGCTTTCTGTGCTCTTTTTTTACCTCATTAAAATAATACATTCCATGAAGCTCCAAGATTTACAGTAAAAATTTCACAGATTTCTCAATCTGATTGTCTGTGTTTTGCTAAAGCACTTGGTAAAAATCACTGATATCTCACTTCTGAAGGACTGAGCTTTTCTGCAACAGAGAAAAGTATGTACAATATCTGTGATTTCAATCCTTGAAGTGCAAGTTGTTATTATTTCAATTTATTGGACTTCATTGGCTAAAGTAAAAGAGATTCAATGCTAGTTTTCAAGATGTACTCTCAAAACTTTGAGAAGTTTTAAAGGGGTAAATGAACTGTAAAATGTGTAGTGACTGCTAACCTTGGATTATGCTGCTTGATTATGCTGATAATAACTGCTGGTAATTTTGAGGTAAAATCAGGATCATCACTTCAGGAGTATGGAATGTCAAAAAATGGTGCTTAGTTTCTCTAGTATACAGAAAGTATAATAAAAGAATCTAATTGATGGTAATTGCATTTAACTTTAAAGGACTCAACATAACCTCATGATCTTTGTTACTTTCTGTCTCAGCTCAGTAGCAGAAGTTTCACAATCTGGCACTACACAAAAGTCTCTTCAGATTGTTTTTAATCATTCTCAATGTCTGGACTTTTTCTGTGACTGCAATATTCTTACTGAGATGTGAATTCCAATGAGGAAAAAGCAGTCCATTCCCAGATTTCAATATCCAGTGCAGATGAATTTAAGACCATTGCCAGGATTCAGTGGTGGCCTTTCTAAGCTGGGTTCCTGCTAAGTGCAAGATGGACCATTACTCCAGCTTCAACACTTTTTCTCACATTTAAGCAGAGGTATTCACAGGCATAGAAAGAGACAGTCACTTGTTAGAGCAGCCACTTCCATTCAACTTCTGAAGAAAGAATATCAGATCAGGGGCAGCCATGCCTACTGGACAGGTGCTTAAGCAACCACTTGTAGACTCAGGAGCCATGGCCATCATCACATCTTCACACTGAGTACTTGCAGGATTTCTTATTCTTCCTGGACTGTTGTGTTTGCTTTTCTTAACTGTTGTTAAAAGTTATAGCAAATAAATGTTCCTCTGTCACAGTGGTTTTCAACGTCCCTTCAGCCCACAGATCCTGACAGAATTTAAACAGGACCCTATATAAAAAAGATAAACCAACTGGCAGTTGGATTAATTTATTTTTTTTCCTTACTTGTCTTTCACAGACTCCATTCTTGTACTTCTAAGCCTTACAGGTCCATGTAGCACTACTTTAAAAAACATTATTCATATTGTCTCTAATCAGCTGAACAAATAAATTCAATCCAATTCTTTATCAAAATTTCAGCTGCTCTTTCGGTGTCTAGGAGTGAATGAAATCTAATACCCTTTTGTCTGAATGACAGTGTGGAATTAAGGCCTGAATTCACCATCTGCACCTTCTATTAGCTATTTATACATGTATCTCCCATCACCATCTAGGCTTTGGGCAAAGCATCATTCTGCTTTAATTTCCCATAAGATAAAATGTAGTAAAAAAGCAGTCTTGGCAAAGAATTACCTTAACATTAAGTGATAAGTATGTATGTTCTGTGTGATTTGACCAGTGCCAAGTGTATCCCGTGTCTGACATACAAATTCTTGCCACACTTCCTGCTTTTCATTGCCTAAATGGCCTCCATAGAGATGCTGTCCAAATTGCCAACCTCATTCAGAAGGAGGGTGTATGAAGTGGCCCACAATGAGGCAATCAAAATCCAGATACTTGTTTAGACACAAAAGATTGCAGCAGATAATAGGGGCACTGTCTGATGTGCTTGAAAGGGAAGATCATCAGCACCATCTTGGTGTCTAGGGGCCTGGAAACATGGTTATGAGAAAACATGATGTTTCTCTGATCATCTGTCAGTTTCTCACACAAGGAAAATATTTCATTTATAATTTATTCCATTGTATTAGATTGTCTTCTATCATATTTTCTATCATTTTACCTAATTCTCCTCTTTCTATCTTTCCTCTCATTCTCATATTCACCCCCCAAACCATAATTTACCTTCAGAGAAAATGGAAACAGTTTCCTATAAAACTAATAAGATGTTGAATTGTTTGACAGTATTTGGTTGGGAGGCAATATTTTTATTATTAAAAGAAGGAAGAAAAAAGGAAAATATAAAACTTAATTCGCAAGAAATACCTTAAACAAGAATACAGGTTTCAGAAGCATGAAGGTGTTATATACAAAACTACAATCTGAAAACCACACACTCATGTGCCATAGATTTTCACATTTTCCTAACTTACAGGTATCATCCTTGGGATGAACAGAAAATAGACACTTTTAACCGTGTTTCAGTCGTCTGGAAGTATAAGTCTTGACATTCATTTCACTCTGTCAAAGTAGTTTTCATGTTTTTCAATGTGTCTCCATTTAACAACACAATATCCAAACCTTTCTGGGAGCAGTGAAAAGAACTCACATTCAGCAATTGTGCAATATATAATACATGCTCATGTAAGCCTGTGAACTTTTCAATGAGGACAGATGCATGCTGGTTTATACTGTTTTTCTGCAGCATATGGAACACATCAGTGGCTCACCAACTGCCTGCTTCAGTGTCTTATGATTGATCTATAAAGGCCTTTTTCTACTCCCTACTAAAAGAACCCACCCATACATTCAATGAATAAATAAAATCTTTGAAGGACAATTGAAGGAAATATTTTGACATTCTTTCTTAGATGAGTGCTTCTACATCTTCTCCTTAAGTGTCCTGGAATGTTTATAATATTTCTCCTTATGATACCCACAATACTACACTCTAAAATATCTTCTGAATGGCACCCACTATGAGTAACTCTGTGTGCATTACAAAAACACGTGGATATACTTTACTCATGCTCTGGTTTCATCTCTGGTGACAAGACATCTAGTTACTAGAAGTAACTACTAGCTACATTTCAATATTGTCTCTTTCTAATCAATGGATAAGAAAAAGACCCCATTCAGAAAACATTCACTTGTCTTTTGATTGCTGGTAGAATTTCCAGATATTCTATCATTTAGCTGTACAATACAGTTAATATGGCTTATTAATATGCAAAAATATTTGTTAAGCTCAGGTAACAGGTTAATGTTTTAATGTTTTAAAAACTTTTTTAAAGTACTAAGGGATAAGACAAAAATATGGTACAGAGAAATTACCAGATTGTTACTCTTACATAATGTTATGGCAATTAAATGGGGGAAAATTGTCCTGGGATGCGTATTTATCTTTTACTCTTACAGTTAAATGCAACTTTTATGTTGTTATGTGCCCAGAAATCTTTTATGTTGCTTCATAAGGATCATGAAATCTTAATAGTTTATTTCATGTACCAAAAGAAACATTTCAAGGATGTTTATAAAACTGTAACTAAAAACGATAATGCATTTTTTTTTCATGTCTAGGTGATTAATAAGAGAACAGTCCAGGTAAGTGGTAACAAACAGGTGTCCATTAGTACCCATGCTGTAATGTGAGTTCTCCCTTACTGCAGCATTGCTGATAAGCTAAACTTCAAGGCAGGAAAAGAAAAGGAAAAAAAATCCCAATTCTGGTTATTCTAGTTTATTTTTCCACGTCAGGCTGTGAAAACCACAGCTCAGCTTGAAGGAAATACTAATAAATATTTGTTGTCCTTCCCCACAGAGAGCAAAAGACAGACCAGGAGAGAGAAAAAGAAAAAACCAAAAATAATGCTTCATATTTTTGGCCCAGTCCTAGCACAAATTAGTATGGTGAAGAAAAGGAAAGACTTCTAAACCTCTCCTTTCAGGATTAAGCTGTATTCTTCACCACGTTGTCTGTTCTTCTTTCTTTTAGATTCCCTTCTACACTTGTTAGAAAGATGAAAGCAAAGGAACAATTTATTGTTGGTTTAGAGCTCTTTGTGTGATAACTTTTACCTGCCCTTATTCTGTTCAGGCAGCATGTCCAGAGTTACCGTATACAGACCTTGTGACTTTCTAAGAAAAGTCAGAACAAGAAATGGAAACTAACAAAATCTGGGGTTCTCCATTTCTGGAGCCATCCTTGCAGCACTTTTGAAGAAATTGACTCTTTTTCTTTCCTTGGATTTGTAATAGGATTTCTTAGGTAGTGGAATATTAGTGTAGCATAAAGTCTTCAATGAGCTATACCAAAGTTATAATTTCATCTTTAGAAAGCATCTTGGAAAATATTTTGGATATAAATGCTTGGATAGAAAAATACATCTTTAAAACATTAGCAGTTCAGAGCTATCTAAGGATTTAGTCTTCACCTTTTTTTCATTTATTTCCTTTCCCATTGCTATATGGTTACAGCAAAAATTATTATGAAATTTTTTCTTCTAGCTTTAGTAATACCATTGAGACTAAATATGATGAAAAATTTTGGAGGCCCTGAACCGTCTGATATTAGAATATTTATTTTAGATTGTGTTTATCATGAGGCAAATATGATCTCTGGTGCACCTTGAAGGCTTTTTTCCCTGTCCTCAGACAAAAGAATTTGTTAGATAATGTGTCAAGTCTCATGGAAGGGTTTTGTTTCAGTGGAAGTTAAAAAAAAAAAAAGGAGCAAGGAGGGAGAATGTTTATTGTTCTCTTTTGAACATCATGTTATCCATTTATGACCATGATCAGTCTAGAGAAATGTATTTGCCTTTTAACCCTTTTTTTCTATTTCTAAATGAGGTTAAGGAAATTATTCCTGAAGCAGTGACTTTTTAAAGATTATTGCCTTTAAACCTTTATATATTACAGAAGATATTTATAGAAAGACTGTATTTTAGTGTTTTTTTTTAATAAGCCTATTACTAATAGTAAATCTTATTGCCTTAGCAATAAATTTTCTACACGTTAAATATGAGGTAATTCACTGACCAAAGGATTACTAAACATATTCCATAGTCTCTTAAAATAGAAGCAATAGATTCCTAATCCCTGAAACTTGTAAAGTATGTGAACTTGAAGAAAAGGCCACAGGTAAAAATAAAACACAAAGAATATTTTATATGCCAATATCTATATAATTAATTGCCATAGGTAATGTTATAGTAACCGTAGTTATAAATTTTTTTAGCATAGCTTAATGGTAATGAACTTTTTCTTTGGCTTTGATTAGAGACATTCGTCTGCCGTCACCTGAATCTTCTTTTGGAACAAGCTGTTGGTTTTTTCTCTTCTGTTTAGAGAAGATCAGAGGTGTAACCATGGAGGATGTAACAGAGTTTTTGAACCCTATTTCTTCTGATAAAAAGGCTTTGCACAAGGAAATGTTGCTACTCTATTTATTTTTATTGTCAATGACTGAATGATCACTTTTTTTCTAATTCTCAATCAATAGATTTCAGAGTATCTGCATTCGAAACTCTACTTCTACTCCCATAATTTTTGTAGGTCTTTGAACTGCACCTCTCCTAATTTATTTTAAAACAATTTGAGCTGATAGCATTTGTAACATATGTGGCATTAATCACTGCTTCATTACAACTGATTTATTGAAAAGAATATGACCTTCAATCCATTCAATTAGAAGTTTGCCAAATAAAATGCAAAATTATATGGTGTCCTGGTGAGGGCAGCAAAACATTCAACATACATGTCTTAGTAAGCCCATTGCTGTTCTATGCAAAACTAATTCTGAAATTGCAAATGAGAGGAATGTAAGCTTTTTTATTTAATAATATAAGCTAGGAAGGGGCATTTTTCCTTTTTTTTTTCAATCACTGTCTTTGTTTGTCTAATACTAATGATAAAACTTATCTATTTTTTTAATCTTTTACATCCCAAATGATAATGTGTATGCAGTTGAAATCAGATTCAGTGTTAATCTCAAAGGATAGTGGAAATTTTGGAAACAACCTGATTTTTTTCCCTTCTTGTGTCTTGATATACACTATTTAAAAATACTTGAACTATGTTTGGCTGTCTCCTACAAAACGGCATTATTATTTCTGATTTACGAGTAACTGTTAAAGTTATTCTTTGAAATATTATTCTGATTGCCTGGAAAATATAAAATGAGGAAGTGTCCTGACAGTAAATCTCAACACCTACAATAAGTGAGTAAATAATTAAACAAAAATTTACTCATCTTCTCTCCTTTTTAGTGATCCTTCCAGTAAAACTCAAATCATACATTTTTTTTTAGGTAGAAACAACTATCCACAAATGGAAGTCAGCTGACAAATAATTTAATAGCTGAAAAATATTTATTATTATGCAAATTTTTAATGAATAAGTTAATTTTTTCTCTCCTCCTGGAATGGAAAGAAAAGAGAGCTATATACCCAGACTTTGTAAAGTATCTATTAATTTTGCTTATATGTGCTAAATTGACATGTCCCTTTTTGACTGATTCTCTCAAAATCTGTGATATATATGCTGAAAAAAAAATGGTATACATGATATGCTTTTGTTAAAAGGAAAAATTAATGTTATGTTTCATGCTGGGCAATAAACAAAGAACATTTTTAGAGAAAATATGCAAGTTTTAGAGAAAATAAATGCAATCCATTGTTAAACCTATTTGTTGAGCTTATATTTTGGAATTATTACCAGCATTCAGCCTCAAACTAACCTAAAATATGAATTTGCACTTTATGTTTAAAAATTATTGTTAAACATAGTTTTTAGACTTATATTTGGAATTCTTTAAAGCACTCAGCCTCAAACTAACTTTAGAATATGGAATTTCACTTTATGTTTCAAATCTGTAGTAGCTCTCTGCAATGTAAATGTTTTGATTTTTATGATAGCTGTGTTCTGTTTACGCGAGGAAAAGAGAAATAATTCAGGTTTTTTTAATAGTTTTTTCTTTAAAAAAAGAAAAAATTGTAAGCTTTGAGTTTCCACAAGTACAACATAGTCAGCAATTTAAAATTATATGCAATTATTCAGTTCTTTGAAATGTCACTGTATTGAGGATTGCTTGAATATCTATTGCAAGGTATCTATTCTTAAACTTTTTGTTGTTTTTGTTAATCTAACATTGTAAACATTATTGTCATATGAGGGCCTTTATTTGTAAAGGGTGAAGACGAATAACTGTAATATATTTCTAAAATGTTTACAGGTGTGAAGGTGTAAATCTTGATATGCTTTGCATTCTTTCAAAGATATTTTTGAAGTACTGCACAACTTTCCTTCCTTAAAGAAGGAAATTCATATTATTTGAAAAATTAAGATTATACCTATATAATCTTTATATTAATACCTATACAAGTAATTATACCTATATAAGTATTAATATTATACCTATAAAAGTAAATAAGTTAACCTGATATAAAAAAGATAAAGTCTTGACTCATATGCACCCAATCTGCTGTCTTTCAAAATAAGTGATAGGTAAACTGCTTGCAGATTAGCAGCTTGCCATAATACTCTTTTTTTTTTCTGATTGTTTTTATAATCCCATAATAATTTTCCTGAAATTTCTAGCTGAGGGGCTTTCAGAGAAAAAAACAAGAAAGAAAACTAATTTTAATATTTAAAAAGTAATATTTTTTAAAGGCATAAAAAAGAATTAAGAGATTTCATGTGTATAGTTGTACAAATCCCCACACAAGAATAGAGTCTCTCTCAGGGAGTATCATTCAATCCTCCTGTTTAGACTATAACTTCTGATAGTTGAACTTGCTGTCATAAAATGAAGAGCAAATATCCATAGAAGGACTTCAGGATAGCCTGTGTGTTAGAACTTCTCTGTGGAAAAGCAGACAAAGACTTAGGCAGAGGTTTTTTTGACGTGGTGCTGCTCTGTGTTCTTCGGTGAAGGGTTTCAGAGAGGTGAGGGTACTAAATGGGATCAAAGTATGTTAAGAGAGGACAGAAACTTTGTTTGTAGAGGGCTTTATTTGCTTTTTGAATTTTTGCAGTTATAGTCTTCAGACCAAGGAGAAAAGGGTGAGGAAATAGAGGGAGAAAAAAGAAATGGAAATGAAAAAATTCTGCTAATGAATATCACAGTTTCTGTTTGTGAGAAGTAAAAAAATCTCATTTTCCCTCCTCCAGCTCCTTTCTGTTCTCTTTTTTTTTTCCCTATTGAGGTCCAGTGGGTCAGGACTTCAAGCTAGGTTTGTGGCTTGAGGAAGACTGAAAGAAAAGGATAAGGTAAAATAAGATCAGGCATTGTGGAATCTGAAGGAAAAAGAATTTGATTATTTCTATCCAAATTAAAGGAGGGAGTGGAAAGTATAAAAGGCCATAAAAAGGCTTCTGAAATACTAAGAAGAAATAAAATTCCTTCCTTCCTTCCTTCCTTCCTTCCTTCCTTCCTTCCTTCCTTCCTTCCTTCCTTCCTTCCTTCCTTCCTTCTTCCTTCCTCTCCTTCCTTCCTTCCTTCCTTCCTTCCTTCCTTTCCTTCCCTTCCTTCCTTCCTTCCTTCCTTCCTTCCTTCCTTCCTTCCTTCCTTCCTTCCTTCCTTCCTTCCTTCCTTCCTTCCTTCCTTCCTTCCTTCCTTCCTTCCTTCCTTCCTTCCTCCCTCCCTCCCTCCTCCCTCCCTCCCTCCCTCCCTCCCTCCCTCCCTCCCATCCATCCATCCATCCATCCATCTTCTACTATTAATTAATCATTCTGAAGGCACTGCAGGCAGGCCAAGCTGGGATCATGCTGGTACCTTAAATCTTCACAGATTGGTGAGCAAGAAATATATTTACAGCCATTTACATTGCAGAGCTATCCGTTTTCTTCTTCCAGAATGCAAAACATTTTTTATCAAGGACTTGTGGAACTGCCTCATGCTGGGATTTGTGGTATGATACACAGTGATAGATTGTCAGAGGTCGTGGACCTACCATTCCTGTTGGGATTTTACTTTCTAGTGTCCTTCTTGGAAAGATTAAGTTGGGCATGCTCAGCTGGAGAAAATGGAGCTAAAAACTAGAGCATAGCCATTACTGTTCTGTGGCCAGTGATGGTAACTAACCTTGCTGATGGCAGTGTCATGTGCTCTTCTTGAGATCTACCTTGTCATCCCAGGAAAATTGAAAACACATGGGTGCTCATAGATAGGTAAGTCATTTTATTAAAATAACTGGCACACGTCTTACTTCACAGTCACCAGGTATTATGATATTTATATTTAGGTTTTCATTAGCATCGTCAGGCAAGTAAATATTCCTCCAACTCAGATGATTAATCTCTGCTTGTTTTCAGCCTTCCTTCTGACTCTACTTTTTAATAAAAAAATCCCCAGCTTAATTTTGATCAAATTCCATACTTTACACTTCGGCACATTGCTAATAAGAAGAAATGTCTGTCTGTCCCCCAGCCCTCCTATATTTTACATTGATGGTGGTGTTTTACAGATCTTTTTATTATCATTTGCACTGAAAGACAAGGATTTTTAGCTTCAGAACTAAATTCGTGTAAATTCAATTCCTGGTATTTTCTTAACATTTTAAAAATTTATTTTTGCTAAATTAATAAATAAAGCAAAGGTATCCACACACTAACATGTAAAAAAATATACAGAAGAAAGTGTAACTAAACACTCAGGAGCTGAGTACTATATAGAACACCTTTGCATTTAACAATACAAATATCCTGTCTGAAAATCACATACAGGGACATCCAAATTATTCTGGGTGAATATTTTTAGAAGGTCATAAGGGAGAAGAGTGCTAGATCTTATTCCTACAGGAAATAGATATATGCACAGATGTTTTGTTACCTAGCAACATAGGGCCCTATCTGTTATTTACTCCATTTCTCTGATCTTACTATAGTCAATGGGGGAAACATGACAGACTTTAGGTGTACTGAGTCCTTAATCTCTGGTTCAGCAGGTCAAGAAAGGAATGGAAAACGTGTAGTTGTGTATTTGGTTCTGGATAAATATTATGAAAGGCTTACTTTCCTGCACATGGCAAGAACCAGTCTTTCTTATTAGCTAGTATTTCACAGGAGTCAAAAATGTGTTAAAAATCTTTACAGATTACATGAGTAAGAAGAAAACAGAAGTCAAAACAAAAATAATTTTAAACCTTACAACCCCAGCTGTTGTAATTAAAGCCAGTAATTTACAAAAGGTTCTACTGAAGTGACAGCAGGGGATAATAGTGTCCTTTTTTCAGTCTTACAATACAGTGAGTATCATAGGGAATTCACTTGTAAGAAGAGCTAATAATGTTAGGAAGCTTGTCAGAGAGTCATAACAGTCACAATTAGGAAAAATTATGCCTACATTTTTACTTTCATAGATATGGGTATGCTTCCATAGCTCTGACATCACACAGTTTTCTCTCTAAGCAAAGATCAATCCACTAACCTCCAAAAAGAGAGTACAAAAGCTTGTGATCCAAAACTTTTTCAAAAAAAGCCTTTTCTGGGAATTGACTAGGGTATGCTTGGTGTAGAGTTCCAGGAAATTTGAAATTTTAATTTCTACAGGCTCATGTTCTTGTGTCTGTGGGTATCTTCTGGATGTGTTTTTATTTTTTTTTTCACAATGGAAAAGAGGGTCAATCTCTCTGTTATTTTGGGTCTCCCAAGAATACTGATGTGGTTTTGGGGGCTTTCTGAGAATCTTGGAAGCTCTCTAATCTTTTGCAATCTGGAAAACTCTCTACAAGCAAAGGCTTCAGACTAATTGTAATATCTATCTTTAGTGGAAAAATCCAATGACTTTGTGTATGGTGTGGGTTTAGGGCCTGATCTTCCATCCATGTGAATCTTCTGTTTAGGACCATTTTTTATTGCTGCTGCTGGACAAAATAGTCTAGAGGTTTGTTCCTCAGATATCAGTCAGGCAGCATACTGACACATGTCTTTTTTGGGTCTTATCTCAGGTATGTTATATCAGCAGAAGAGTTAAACATAATGGCTACACTGGGCTATTTCGGGTCTTTAATCCTTTCAAAGGCACTATAGTAAGCACTGATGTATTTTATGGCATTGTGTACAAGAATTGCAGCAAACCTGATCTGAACCTGGAAATACATTATGTGGTTCAAGTGCCTGAGAAAACACGGGGCTCACTGAAAGCGGGGATTACCTGAAGAATCAGTCAGTACTCAGCCCTGAAAAAGGACAACTACTAGCACCAAAAGGTTTACAAAAACTCTAATAGGGGGGCAGAACAGCTTTGTCACATTAGTAGATGATGCTGAACACCAAGAGAAAATGGGTTATTCTTGAAACCAGCAAAAGCATTGAACCAGATCAATAGCCAAAACCAGCTCCCTACCTCATGGAAACAAAGTATGTATTTATTTAAATAATTTCAATTCTGGGTAAAAAGCATAAATTTTGAATATTTCTTTTCCCAAAAGAAGACAGAACACCTTTATTTGTAATCTTTTGTAATTGTTTAAATTTTGTGTGTGTATCTACAATTCAAAGCAAAAAAAAAAATTGGAAAGAATATTTGAATTTTCATTGAGAAGTCTCACACTAGGATTTAAAAAAAATAAACAATTTTTTATTTCATCTAAAATAAATACTGCATGAATCAAAATAGTTAATTATTTCTGTTGTTAAGCTGGTGTTTTCTAATGGAAAATTCTTAGGAATTTTATTTCCCAAGTGGAACTAGTAATGAGACACTGAACTTCTGTCTCTGGCACACTGTTTCCTGGGAACTTCTGGAAGTAATGGCATCAGACTTCTATCACTGCTGCTGTCTTGTGAGTGTAAACCCTAAGTACTCAATAAGCAAAACAGTAAAACTACTGAAAATGGCTAATACCTGCATCATAGGCCTTCATTGCCTTACCTTTTAACAGTAATATCTTCCCTATTCCTTATCTTTCTTTCTTGTTATAACATCGTACCTCCCTCATCAGTGCAAAAAAACAAGGAGGATATTTCTGCCAGGTACAAAATGCCTTTGATTCATATTAAATTGAGGAGAACAAGATCACACAGAAAATCTCCTGAACAGCTGCTGAAGTGACACGGAGGTCCTGTGTGCTTTGGAGAGTCAAGCATTGATGTAGCTGTGGTTTCACAGCTCATTTTCTGACAAGCAAGCTTTCAGATCAGGAGAAACGGTGTCAATAAGACCTTGCTTTGCTGTATCTCTGCAGCTCCACCAATGCCTGCAATCAGGGCAATTTATGAGTGCAAAACCTAAGGCCAAGTGACAATGCTTTGGTTCTTCTTTCCTGCAGTTGAGCTATGCAGCCCCAAAGAGTGAGTCCCCTGGCAGTACAAAGCTTTCCTTGGAACCTTTGACCCCTTTTTTTAAATTAGGAACTGTGTTTTATGTGTTTTATGTAGCATGTTTCCTTTTTTTAAGTGTTCTGGATTACTGCTGCAAAAATTCCTCCTGTAATATTGTCCTGCTAATTGGTAGCCCAGGAGGAACTGAATGAATCAGCCCAGAAAATGCAATAAAAATTCCTGTAATCCGGGAAATAGAAGGGCAAAGAATCCAAAACCAATACACTTAAGGATTGTCTTATACTTCAGGCAATTAGAGAAGATGGCAGTTAAAGACAAGAATTATGAATATCTGCATCACTGTAGTAGGCCTAAATTTTCATCAGCAGTCCTACTACCTATATTCTTTTTTTTCAGTTAAACACTTTTCTAAATCTTTACAACATTAGAAGGATAGGACCTTTCAGAAGGTCATTTTTTTTTCTTAATTATTTCTCAAATAGACTATTATGTAGTGTGGACAGTTAATTAAAAATAATTGAAAATTGCATTTAATTCTCAAGAATCATGAAATTAAAAAGAAAATAAGCTCTGGCTATTCTGCAAATTGAGAAGTGCAACATTACCCTGAATAACAGTAATGTGGTCAATCTGTGTGGTATGATGAATTATGATTCAACGTTTCAGATAAAGATCAGCTGGTAAACTTTTTTAATTGTACAATTCTACTGAGCAACTTTTGCCACAGTCCTGCAAATAAGATCAATAGTCTTTGTGCAGTTAGTTGGTAAAAGTTGGGAGTAGATGAATCCCTGTTCAGCCCCAGCTAGCCAAGATAATATTTTGTGGATATTGGCTTCTTACTACTACTGTTACCAATATTGATCTTGGCTAACCACTGCAGTACACTGAAATCAATTCAGCTACATTCCTTGGAGTCACCTAAAACTAGAGCACTCCATTGTTGAATCAAGTCCATTGACTTGAAATAGCTTTATTTGCACTGGAATGTTAACAAGACACAGAGATAGCGCTTGCATGCTAACAAAACACAGAGACAAATAGGGCAGTCCCCCTTCTCATGACTTAGAAGCACACACAAAAAGAATCTGGTGGAGTTTGTGCTTGAAATAACAGGATCTGAAAGAAAATAAAAGTTTTCCTCTATGTAGTTTCCTTTACACCCTAGAGGCAGAGAGTGTGGGAGAATGTGGGTCTATGTATGAACTGATTTAACTGCGGAAGTGACATCATGAACCTGAACCAGCCCAGGCTGGTGTTAGGTTTGGTGTGATTTGGTGACAGAAATGTGCTATTTTACTTGAGGTGCCTCATACCCAAACAAAGAGTATTTTGTAGATAAGGATCTGAAACATCTAGTGTGTAAGCATCCAGTGAATATGTGTTACAGAGGTTAGAAGACATCAAACATGACTGCCATATGCCCTATCTCTGTTCATTACCACAATTTAAATGTTTCTGCTGTTCCTGGGACTTAGCAGTAGTAAGAGATTGTTATGGAATCATTGAAAAATGTTTGCTTTGGACTGTTTTAGCTCTGTCTTTAGACAGTTATGCATTTGAAGGTTTGTACTGTCTTCTATGATTTGCAAGTGAATCAAGCTGTCAGATAAAGTGAGACAGCCCTTAGTCCCAGAAAGTAACCTCACAAATTTGTCTCTAGTAAAGCAATAGAGATCTGCCTCCACTAAAATTTGATGGTGATAGAGTGATAGAGTTGATACATCTTTTTACAGAAAATATATTGTTTTGGACAACTAAGGTTTAATCTAAAGTAGAGTTTAGTAATTATTATTTATGCTATTTTATTTTATTAACCTACATGTACTTGTATCATATTTTTCATTATTACGAATTTATATACATCAAATGTTTGAATATACATGTGTGTATATAAACATATACATAAATATAAATATATAGATGTATATATACAAATACATAGATGCATATATATTTATATATATATACATATATATATACACAAATACATGGATGTATTTAGCTATTTATATACACATAGAAAAGAGAATCTGGTGAGCTGCTATGTGATCTACTAACAAATATATTTGGTTGCTTTGTTCCTCAAGTAGCCCAATTTCTTTTATTCTGCTGTACTAAGATCCTTTATTCACTAATCCACCTTTATCTGTGTCTTAAATCCAACAGGATATAGAGAATATTGCACTGGAAATAATGCAGACTGCAGATTTAAACCACCAGCAAAAAAAAAAACCAAAACCACAGCCCTCTTGGATAAAACCAGCTTTCCTGGACAAATGTCTTTTTGTTGGTTTCTGTTTCTTTTTAATTGTCCCACTTGAATGGCTGTCAAATATTTTTAGAGCATATCCTGTACTTGGTGAATCAAAATTAGTTAATACTTTTACAATGGGATTTTTTTAATTTTTCAGAGCTCAAAACTACAACCACCTTCTTCTTCTACGGCGTACATCAAAGATGCCAAAGCACCTCTGATTTCTTAGGATGGCCTTCACTGCAGCTTAAAGCACGGTCTCCTTCTAAACAGGGACATTAAACTGGTCTGCCGGTACAAATCCTTGTTTTAGCACCAGTTCTTTCAGGCCTGAATTCATTCTTCCACTCTTCTGCTCTAGCTCAGCGAGTTTCTCTTTCTGGGTTCTTTAGGTTAGGCCATGACTATCATGGTGCATCCATCCCCTGAGTCTTAAAGTGATTAGCTGTCTTCCTGATCTGGACTAGTTTGTCTCTGACTGTGTTCTGGGATGTTCACTGACAGTAAAGGGAATGGGATCTCAGCACCAAAGTTGTCCTCAGAGTAAGGATCAAGTTTACAAGATATCACTGGGCTGCAAAAATGTTAAAACAAAACTCCAAATATTTTTAATTTCTAGCTTGATGCCATTGAGATGTAGCGTTTTGCCTGTTTCTTGCAAGTGATAAACCGTAATTAGCTTGTTTATTGATAACTGCCAAATTATTTTGATTACATCTGATGGGATAATGTTGTTTAGCTTTCTTATTTGCATATGTTTTTTAACCAGAGACATCAAAGTAACCTCACATCTGTTATCAAACTGAGAGGAACACACACTTCTATGCAGATAAATAGACAGAATTCCTATCCTTCTAGCAAGTATGTTTTGTTGTTACTAACATCTGCATTATTCCAGGCAATATTGTTACTAATGAGAGATTTAAAAATACTTTCCTTTTATAGATTTTAGTCTTTTAAAAAGAATTACATTAATTTTCCAAGACAGTAAAACCAGTGGATTTATATCTGTGCAAGACAAAAAAATTTAAAAAAACATCTACTTCTTTCCCCCTAATACTTTCTAGTACTATCCCCCTAATCAAACTAATTCTTGATCTAAAGACACTACCTAAGCTATATGTCAGTTACTTTACCTATGGGTGAGCAACACAATGCTTCATGTATTTAAGATCTCATTAGATTAATATTACTGTCCCAAACTATATTCAATTTTTTTTAAATATTGCTGTTGTTTTGGATTTCCTCTCCTCCTTCCTTCTCTGTCTTCTCTCCTCTCTGGCTTTCTCTCTCTTTCACACACCTACTCACTTTCTCTCCTTAACAGACAGAAGGTCATAAGAAGAGGAAAAGTAACAAACAAAGCTCCCACCCAGTCATAGTCTGCACCCTGTGATTTGCTCATTAGTTTATTATTCATATTCATCTAGGTTCATTTTTTATACTATCAATATTGTTTTAACAATCAGTTATGCCAAATGATTAAGTTTCTTAAATATAGTAAAAAATATTTAATAGGGAGATTTTAGCAATTTATGAAAAAAATGCTTAAAGGTCAAATACTATTGTGCATTTCTGTCACAGAAAAGTGCTGTTTTAGCAATTATTCTGACTTTAGTTTTCAGACTCCTGCCTGAACTGAAGATGGCATCACCAAGCCAAAAATTTCCTACAGGCCTTTCTTCACATTGTTCAGAAATTAAAAAAAAAAAAAAAAAAAAAACAAACAAACAAAAAAAAAAAAAACCCATGCCCCCAAGGCTTCATATATCTCTGTATTACTTTGATTCCGCAAAGTACTGAACATCTCTGTTTTCCCAAGAATTCTCTGAAAATTGTGAATACTTTATGTCTTTTGGGATCAGCTTTCATATTAATTATGCTACAAAACCACCCTTACCAGACCCAAAAAAACCTTCAGACCAAACCCAGAACCAAACACCACAAATCCAGACAAGGACGTTTAAAGACTTGGAAGAAACAAGTGTTGTTTGGGGGTTGTTTTTGCCACTTACAGAATCTGCATTTGTAAAAGGATGTTTGGAATATAAAATCTGTGCTTCTGTATGTTTATAATGTTTACAATGGATAGACAAAATTACCAGGTTTAAACTTTTATCAGTAGCACATCTATACTGGTTTTTTTTTTTTTTTATCAAGAGAACTTGTTCAGAGACTTCCTAAGGCTACCTAAGTGCTTTGCAAAGAAAATAAATATTATTGCCCTGAATTACATGCAAAGATCAAAATCACTTTTTAAACGCCAATGAAATAAACATCACTTATCTTCTCCTGATTTAATGACTAGGTCTTTGAGCATGTATGAGTAAATTATATAAATTCTTAGCTCTTTTTCAATTTGTCTCTGACTTCCAGGTAAACTTGTGTGTTTGTTCTTTGGTTTCATTCTAACACATAAATATCAAATCTTTGGAGTAGGGGCACATGAGAAGAAAAAAATTCATTTTAATAGTCTATTTTGTAGAAAATTCACGTTAGTGTTGGAGTTAACTATAGTTATGATGATGTGGACCAGCTTGAGTAGTGGGCCCTGGGAATCTCATGAGGCAATGTTCAAAGTGCTGCACCTGGGTCAGGGCAACCCCTGGTATCAACACAGGCCGGGGATGAACAGATGGAAAGCAGCCCTGCTGAGAAGGGCTTGGGGGTGCTGGTGGGTGAGAGGCTGGGCATGAGCCAGCCATGGGCACTCACAGCCCAGAGAGCCAAATGTGTCCTGGGCTGCAACCAAGGCAGCGTGGGCAGCAGGGACAGGGAGGGGATTCTGCCCCTCTGCTCTGGTAAGAGTCCACCTGCAGTGCTGCATCAGCTCTGGGGTCCCCAACAAGTTGAAGCTGGATAACTTGAATAAGTTGAAGTTATTCAGTCTGGGGAACAGAAGGCTCTGGGGTGACTTACTGTGGCCTTTCAGTACTTAGAGAAGGCTGAAGAGAAAGCTGGAGAGGCACGTTTTACAAGGACATGCCGTGATAAGATATTACAAGGGCTAATGACTTTCAGCTGGAAGAGGGTAGATTCAGATTGGAAATTAGTAAGAAGTTCTTTACTGGGAGGGTGTTCAAGCATTGAAACAGGTTGCCCAGAGAAGCTGTGAATGTCTGGAAGTGTTCAAGGACATATTGGACGGGGTCCTTGAGCAACCCAGTCTAATGGAAGATGTCCCTTTTCATGGAAAGGATGTTGGTATTAGGTGGTCTTTAGGGTCCCTTCCAACCCAACCCCTTCTGTGGGTCTATGGTACTGTAATAAATCCCAATTTTCAGGTTTCCTATACCTTTACGAAACCAAAACTGTTACTCTATTATTTTTTATCAATATGTTGGACTGGATATTTGTAAAATAAAAATACACTATAAAAAAGGTCAAGAATTCCTAGTCTGCTGAAGAAAAATGGGAATCTTGTCAGTTTCACATTTTCACTCAGGAGGCCTTCCTGAGTGATGTTTTGCCTTTTAGCTTCTTTGTAAAACCTTGTGAGCTTCTAAGCCATAACAAAATCCCATTATATCTACTGAGCTAGGTGGTAATAGCTAAATTATAGTTTTGTATTACATGCAGACTGGACAGAGAGACCATAATAAACGTTGTACTATACTGGATAAATTGTCCATCTAACTGCATATCCTTTTCTTCACAGTGACCAATATTAATTAAGGTGCTTTTTTTGCAGCAGCACAGAGGTGTAGCTTGACAGCTTAAAAGAACAATTGAAAGATTGGCCTATTTTTTGTCCCCTGTCCTTTGTGTGATTTTTCTTTGCTGCTGTTGCTTAAGCAGATTACACACTGGATGTTTCCACGCAAATTTACTAAAAGGTTGGCATTTTAGTGGTTTATCTATTTATTAATCATTTTTTAGTTAAGAAAAAGGACACATTCATCTCTTAAGCAGTAGCTGGAATCTCCTAGCAACAGCAATACCATTAAGATGTAATTTCTTTTTTTACTTTTGATCATTATTCTTTTAAATATTCTTGACTCTTTAGAATGTCTGAATTTAAATACTACTTTGCCATAAGATTGAGATCTTAAAAAAGATTGATTTCTTTGGTGTCAACAAGAGGATGCTAACTTATAAAATAGATAATATTTTAAATGTTTGTAATAAATAGTGTATGGAAGAAAATGTTCCTAAAGATTCACACAAAATCATATATTAAATGAGTTCTGTAATAATTAGGAAAATTGCTTCCCAAGCATAACTTTAATGAGTCGAGATTCAGAACAATAAAGCTACTGATACACATAATATAATCAATAAAATCATACTTTTATGACAGTCATCAACATAGCACTCTTGTTTCACCCTTCATTTCTCTCTTATATGTTGGTAGAGCTGTAAAAGAGAAAATAAGTGAACAGCCCTCTGCAATACTGAAAGGTAAGAAATAACAATGTAACAGTCTTTCTGTATATTTATCCTTTCAAAAGAAATTTTGAAGATACAGCATAATGACTTGTTTATTCCACTTTAAAAAATTTTCCTATTTTTATATTGAACTACACCTGGATGATAATTTGCTGTTCGACTCTTCTTGAAATACAGTAATGAGTGAAAATATTTCAACACTATTTTTGTTCAAAAAAGACTGAAAAAAACACAGACAAAAAAAAAAGTTAAAGCATGTCTATATTTTTTTCAATAAAATATTTTTGTAAACATCCTCTTTATGTCATTTAATCTCTTAAATGACCTTAGCCACATCTAGATATAGTCATCCAAAAGGAAGCTAGTTTTAGTGTAAACTGATGTAAACAGTTAAGGATCTTTGAAATAAAGTGGCATGAATTATACTTTCCCAACACAATTTATTCTACTTGTTCTGAACATATTTTAGTACAACCTGAATGGTTAATTTCTCTCTATTGACTGTAAAGATGCCTTGGTGGATACCTCAAACAGAATGCTAAAAGCTAAGGTTATCACCAGACTGCTGAAATGTTCCATCTTAGATTTACTTCAGTTTGACTTTTAAAAGCTAAGTTTAAAAACAGAAAAAATATTTTATTCGAGTTATTTAAATATGTAATTACTAAAAAAAAATTTTGCAATCTCTCCCCACTTTGCTTCTGAGAAAGGGGTAGAAACTATAGTAATTAAGAAAAAAAGGGTTTTTTTCAGATTCTGGCAATAAGAGTTAAAAATAAATAAATCAATTGTTCAAATAAATGTATTTTTTACCCTTTAATCTCTTTAGATTTTCAGAAAAGCACCAAAATAAGGAGCTGTTACTCTGAGTCCTCATGGAAAAAGCCTTATATTCTCATCTCTTTTTCACTTTGCTTTGGTTTTGCTTTACCTTTACTTGACCTTGCATTGTTGGAATGAAAGTGCACAAGTTATTGAGTCAGTCCTCAATAACTTGAACTTTCATGATGAGTGTCACAGGGAAGGAAAATGAAGAAGAGTGTCAGGGAGAAGGAAAGTGGGTCTTTCAGCACCGACCCAGTGTGACCTCCCGCAGGTATTTCCCAATTGTGACACAGGAGTCCTCTAGCGTGATGTTCCACATCCATAGAGATGGCAGCATTGCTACGATTTAGTGATGTTACTCACATCCAGATGCTATAAAAATATAAAAGGGCAGTGACTCTGTTGCTGGAGGGGTGTGTTTGGACTGTGGGTTGTCTGTGCTGTCTTTGCAGAAGGGTTAGGCCTCTTAATTTTGCTTGGAATTACTATACCTTTGTGAAGGCTCCTCAGATGTCTGGTGGCATGAACTACTCGTGTGTACAGCAGAGCAGGTTTATGATGCCTGGCCAAGACTCACTGCTGTGGTTCTGCAGTGCAAATGCTGCACCCTGTGCACCAAACAAATCATCTGTTTCAGAGCCGAACATGGTCACCTGCATCCTACTAAACCATATATTCCAGACCTAGTCTACAGTTTAGGATTTTTTTTCCCAGTTATAAATACTGAAACACTCACAAATAAATATTCAAGTGAATGAAGGTAAAACAGTACAGTTAAACATTGTTTCAATCATGGGGTAAATTATCCTGACTTTCTACCTCTCAAACAGAGAACATGCTAAAAAAGTCCTTGTATATCCAAGTAAGCAAGGAACTTCCATTCAAAGGAGAGAGTACAAGCCTACTTAATAGACAGTGGCCCAATTCTTGCTGCAAGTATTGCAAGCAAACATGAAGTAAGCTATTTTAAAGTAACTTCTGCAGAAGTTATGACAGATTTAAGAATTTTAAGTATCTATGTAGCTAATGGAGTGAGTATTTATGTCATTTAAATAAAAGTCTTGCTGACAAAGCAATGACATATTATACCCATAAAATTGAAAAAGATTGAAGAGAACATATTTTGAATTTGTTTGCCTGGAATCTGACAATAAGCATAACTATTTGAGATATTTCATTTTGTGATATCACTAATGGCATAATCAGCAACAAAGTCTGAGCACTTGGGCACAGGTACGTAAACTGTTCATTTAAATGTAATCTGTAACTACAAGAGATAAAAGGCGACTTCTGTGTTATAACTATGTAAACAGGGTACAATAAAATTCATGTATAAGGCATAAATTGAAGAATATGAACAGTAGTTATGGAAAAGACAGGAAACATGACTGGCAAAATGAAAAAGTTTTGCTCCTGGAAATAAGATAATCTGTACTGGAAACAGATGACATTCACTCTTTCTTTTGGGGAGGTTGTGAGGATCATAAAAGTACCATGGACACGAAAGAGAGAAAGAGAGAAAGAGAGAAAGAGAGAAAGAGAGAAAGAGAGAAAGAAAGAGAGAAAGAGAGAAAGAGAGAAAGAAAGAAAGAAAGAAAGAAAGAAAGAAAGAAAGAAAGAAAGAAAGAAAGAAAGAAAGAAAGAAAGAAAGAAAGAAAGAAAGAAAGAAAGAAAGAAAGAAAGAAAGAAAGAAAGAAAGAAAGAAAGAAAGAAAGAAAGAAAGAAAGAAAGAAAGAAAGAAAGAAAGAAAGAAAGAAAGAAAAGAAAGAAAGAAAGAGAGAGAGAAAGACAGACTCTTGAGTTTGGTTTTCTGTGGACCTCAGTATGTAGTCATCCTCATTAGGTATATGGATCATTCCTTGGCCACCTCAGCAGCAATGCTGACTTGACCCTCTCATCAGCCCAGGAAGGACAGAACTGTTTGTGGCCTGCAATATGAACTGAATCAATAAAAATGATCATGGTTAAATAAAAAGTCTCAAGAAGTTAAAATTATTGCCTGGAGGTTATGAAGGCAATAAGACATATCTCAGATCAGCTTTGCCCATGGAGAAAAAAAAAAAACCAACTACACCCTGAGAAACCCCTGAAATATTCTGGCTTTATGTCAGAGTAGTACACTGGAAATCGTTTGGGATGCTGCGATGTAAAATCGGGCACTACAATGATTAATCAGGTCACCAGCCTCTTCTCCCTTATGTCTCTAAAATGTTATTTAATTAAAACTAAAATGCCATGTGGTATTGGTCCCAGGGTATGGTTTCTAGGCATTGCATAAATAGGAAGAAGGTATTATTCTATTGTTAATGATGTTTCATCTACTCAGTCTTTCTTCAGTCTGCTGATGCACAGCAGTTCTCCTTTTAATATGCAGACACCACTGCATGCTGACTTAACAGATAGTTTCAGAAAAATTTTCAGAAAATTTCTATCATAAAATTCCAATTCACATGAATTGAAGGAAAGGAAAAAAAATTCAACAAAATATGATTATGGAAGGCCATAAAAGATAAAAATTCTGGTTTCTGATATTCTATGCTAATTAAATAGATGTTTCTCTTTTTTTTTTTTCAGAAAAAACACAAAAGATAAAAAAAAAAAAAATAAGACTCCTACCAGAACAAAGCGTCTTATATTTTAATCAACCCAAATAGTTTATTTCAGATTTCTGTTTTGAACCACGCTGAAAAATATTACTTTGGTTTGCATCTTTACCTGGGTTGGTTGCTTTTTCCTTTTTTTCAATAGCAGAATAAAGGAATTAATGTTTCCTGAAAACAAAACCACTTCTCCAGAGTTCTATGATTGAACAGTGTTTTTCATTTTAATTTTTTTTTTGAGATTTTTTTAAATCTGAGGATATTTGTGTTTCACATACTTTAGCATTCAGCTCTGAAATCCTTACTTTTTGAAGTCTGAATTCTGAAGTCTAAGTCAGGAAAAGTCTGAGGAATGAAAACATTCTGTTTCCCAAATTAAAATAATTGCATTACAGGGAATTAAGATGTGAACTAATAAGAAAACTAAGGCTTGGTATTACTGTCACACCACGTAACTACACAAGGCCTCCAGAAAGAAAATGACTGGCATATGAAACCTTTGATGCATAAAATCAGGTCTGAGAGAGAAGGAGAAGGATAGAGGAAGCCTTTTGTTTACTTTGGTTTTGTTTTGTTTTTTGAATATGTTTTTTCTATAAATCAGTGGTTCTGTGTCTGTGAAACACTGGGGTAGAAGGCAGGCTGAGCCTTCTGAGACTTGGGTCTATTTCTAGCGCTATCAACGGCTTGACATGAGACCTTCCCAAGGTCAGTGCCTGTGTTTTCCAATCTGTTGAGCAAATAAAATTATATTGTGCTCCCCTGGAAAAGCCTCTGAGATGGATTGACAAAAAAAAAGAGAAAGAACTGGGTATTACTCTTACATAAGATTTGACTTTTTTTGGTTGTATCCCTGAGTAATGATGATAGTCATTCAGTCACCATGTTTGTTCATCACAGATTTCAAAGCATCTTTGGGCTCCCACTTATAATATCTTCCACTTCCTCAAACTAATAAACTGAAGCATGGGAAAGAGAAATGAGTTGCAGAGTCATGTCAGCAAACTAGCAAACTATTAGTGGAGGCAGGTCTTTGCCTCAGTTCTTCATTCTGAGAAGCATTTTCTTTTCATTATTAAACAATGAAAATAAGTTATAGTTAGAGAGAGCAGAGACATAAGCTCTACTTTTTTCCATTTATATGATTCCTTATGTTGCTCTGAGACTGTGCTATGAAAAATGGCTAAGAAAAATAATTAATTATTGAAAACACATTATGGATCTATTATTCAAGCTGATGTAATTCAGTGGAATTACTTGTGTAAGCAATAGATTGAAAGTTTGGACAGTTTTTTTTCCTGCAGGATCTTTTTTTTTGGTTTAGAAAGATACTTTTTTTAATGTCTCGTCTATATCTTAATGACACTATTTTTTTTGTCTCATGTATCATCACTAAGTTTTTATAAAATTATGAAAGTAATTTTTAACTAACTTTAAATTGTATGAATGAGTGTTAGTAAACTACCCCAGTCACTTGAATGTGTTGCAAAGTAACCAGCTGTTTCAACCTTTTGCTTGTGGTCAGTCAGACGTGGGACAGTCTTAGGGAAAGAGTGAAATAAGCAAGCAATCAAAACCACAAAAGAGGTCATATAGCAAAACTGCAGTACTGTATTGTGTATTGATCATGCTGCATGTTTTGCAGGATGTTGAGAATTGTTGTAACAAGGTACTTAAAATGATAATGCTGGAATCTTAAGAAAAAAAAATTTGCTAAGATTAGACTCTGGTGCAAATGTTTATCACTTCTTATTAAAGGCTGCAATGTTATACTAGTACATTTCCTGTTATTAGCTGGCTAAAAGAACAAATATTTCTCACAGCTCCAGTTAATTTCATTGTAATGTTTTTTCCCCCAGCCTAAAATGTATGTCTTTTATCACAGAGAGAAAAAAAGGATTCTGTGTACCTCAGTGCCTGCAGTGCCGAACACTGCAATGCCAAACTTGGAAGACAAAGCCTGGAGTGAAATCCCGGTCCCCAAGTCAGGCAACCAACCCATCTCACGTATTGCTCTGGGAAAGGCAGAACTAGGAACTTCATGTCAGGACCTGAGAGCAAGGAAGATGCAGCTGGGAGGACATTCAAGTGAAATGCTGCAGTGAAATCTCAGTTCGCGTTCTGAGGTCAGGGCTTGCAGCAAAATCATCTTTCTCCATCTGGGCTCCTCAACTTGAAATTCTCCACTGAAAACAGACAACCCACTTCTGTTGTGTCAAACTTTTAAAAGTGCGTGTGTGAGGTCTGTGTGTGTATGTGTGAGAGTGAGTTTTGAGATGAGAGGAATAAAAGGAGGTGGGGTGACTCAGCTCAGCTCCCTATCACTCTCCTTCTAACCAACAGCACAGTGGCAGAATAAAAAACTTTCCCAGAGAAGACACAGGGTCAAATCACTACTAACTTGGAAGGAGATTGATTCTGTCCCCTTTAGTAACCCTTATATTTGAACAAAAGGCCACTCCAGAAGACCACAGGCTGCAGGAAAATAAAGAGGAAATGAAAAAGAAAATTAAAGAGAGAGAAAAAAAGAAAAATTAAAGACAGAAAGAAAGATAAAAACATAAATGTCCTGTCTGGAATTGACTCCTTTTACCGAACATCTATTCTGTATACTCTCACCAGTAAGTACAGTAGCTGTGGGGGTTTGGTCCTGTTCTAAGAACTGCTAGAACCAAGTGCGTTTAGTGACTTTAATGCAAGCAATCATAGTACAAACTGGGTCAGAAACTCAGATCAATATATATAGTTTAATAAGAAAATTCTGGTCAGGACCTTGGGCCTGGCCTGCTCGCTAAATACACCTCTTTCTTTCCACATCATCAGGATTTCAAAGTGAAATGAACTACACGGGTTTTTATGGCAGACTACACACAAGGATGGATGCAAGATCTGTCCATCTTTCTGACTCTTATTTCCTTTTCTGACACCTAAGGTTTTAAACCTTTTAAGATTAACCTTGTGACCTATTCAGCCAACTATTTCCAACACAAAAATTACCTCAGGGTCTGATGACAATGTATACTGGAGAAGAAATGTTGATGGGTTTTGCTACCAGCTCCATAATCCTAAACATCTGATATGTGAAGTATATTACGTCGAGCTCAGTCTCACATGAAATCACAAAAACAAGCAAATCCTGCCAGGGCTGTGCACACCCTGGCAAAGTGCTGTAAACTCATGCTCCCTTACTGCCTTTCCATGGTTTCAAGGGATCTCAAAATTATTTTTCTTGTAAAGTAGAAACAGCTGCAGCAAGAGGGTTGGTAGCCCGGTGTTTGAGGGTGGTGAGCCAAGAAAGAAAAACATGTGGGCTGGCCTCTTACACTGCAGAAGATAGAGAATTTTTTATTTTCTCATCATGAGCCAGTCTCCTACTCACTAGAGAGAAGTAGGCAAACCACTTCTCAACTTTCTTTTCTTTTTTTTTTTTTTTTTTTTTTTTTTTTTAGTCATCATCCATCCGCCACTGCATCATTTAGCAAAGCTCCGTCTGGTGAACATACCACAGGGGAGACTTGGAACACCGCTCACATGCCATTACCCTTAGAAAAAATCAAAAATGAAGGAGAAAATTATCTAGTTTTTGGAAACCTCATTAGGTCTAATTGCAGTTTAGCTAGAAATCCAGTAGTTATGTGTGAAGACTGGCCTGTGAAATAATATTGAGATAGAAAATTCTGTGAGGAGATCCTGATATTAGTTTAAACCCTTCTACCCTTAGTTAGAAACTTGTTTTGTCTGAGCTGGTTTAAAAGTCATTGTATACACTGAGAAGCATAGTTTTCTGCAGGAGCTGCAACATATGGAGGCATTTATGTTAACTACCAGGCTGTGTTAAATTCCACAGTCAAAGCCTGAACAAAGACATAATTTTCAAACTAAATAATGATCCTATAACTCTTTTATTTTGTTTGGTCTTTCATGATTTGTAGTGCAGAAATGTTTACATGCATAGGTATATATGTATGTGTGCATGTGTTGCGTGTGTGTGTGTATGTGTGTATCCACACACAACATCATGTCTACAATGTAGGATGTCTTTATGCCTCCATAGAAATAATGAAGTCCAGTTTTACAGTACATAGCACAAAACACTGAAATCAGGATATCTACCATAATAATTTGCTTTCTTCTCTAGAACTTATTGGTAGATGGTCCTGAGTTCTGCTCTGCAAGTTCTAGTGTTAGATGAAGTAAGTAGCTTTTTTAACATGTTGCAAAGTAGACAAAAATATACCCTTACCCAGTGTTACTTACATAGCCATAGCAACAGGGAGATTGGGAGATTAACTAATTGGGAAAATGAAGAAGTATCCCCACTACCTTTTTCCTATTTCAAGTAACTTTCCATATTATGAGTAAACCCATTTCTATTCAGAATGGCTTCATTTGGTTTGTATGTGGTTAAACATGGGACTTTACACCAGAGGAAGGTATAAGTAGTCAACTCATTGTTTTAGCCTCCTAGAATTTGCAGACAGAAACATGAGGGTAAAAGATAACAGTCAAGGGACAATACACTTCTATGCTCTTTCCCTTATCTGATCTTTCTGGATAATTTAGAGAGGATTATGTGGAGTTCTGTTTATACACCTGTGTATTGGTTGTAAACTGGGATGCATATACTGAATTTTTAAAGGACCTTAGACTAACTGGCCACTTCAAATGCTGTATGGTCTCTCACTTTACCACACTCTCTAAGTAACAGAGTAAAACATATCAGCTCCCAAATTAACCTGACCCAGGAAATAAGTATTTCCTTAAACTCTTAAGGCAGGCCTCTTAATCCTTCCAAACTTAATTCAAGATGAAAAAAAAACTAGAAACTTGGTATTATTACACTGACTAACGATAGATTAATTTTCTGGGTCTTTCTGTGTTAGCTTTGACTCATAGAATAAAAAACCTTCAGATATCAAAATCTTAAAATGGATGATGCCTCTTTTCTTCCACTCTAAAAGTGTCCCTCTTAGATGTTAACTTTTGTTATAGCAGGTGCTCTTTAAGTACACATATTTTAAATATAAGACATCAATCTCCAGAGTATACAGTTGAAAAATACAATGGCTTTCTTAGATAAATACTTATTTGGAAGCTACATAGCAATCCTATTTATTCTGGCATATTTTTTACTTTTTGGGTTTTAACCACTTTGAAAATTCCAGGTCCCCAGATGGCTTCCACCAGGTCCCACCTCTCAGCATATCCTTTGTAAGAAGCAGACAATTCTGGTCCTTCACGCCTTTGACAACAGGTCATTGTCTCCTTCCATTCATTCAACTCAATACTTAATTTATTTAATATCTTGTTAATGTTCAGGTCCCTCTGGTTGCATTTTGATTGTTTTTTACGGTGCCTGAGCAGTTTTTAATAACATAAGGTAAAGATGCTTGGAAGTTTTGTTCTAAGGCAGGAGGGAGAGCAAGCCCCCCCTGCCCCACATCTCAGTGAGTCTTCAAGCAGGGTCCCAGATATTCAGTCTTTCCTCTGCAAAGACTTTGTTCCACAGTGATCTTGTCACTACTGCTAACACCAAGTAAATGTGTCCTTGACCCTTGCCCCCTACCCCTTTCCCTTTCTTTCCTTTCCTTTCCTTTCCTTTCCTTTCCTTTCCCTTTCCTTTCCTCCTTCCTATTCCTTTCCTTTCCTTTCCTTTCCTTTCCTTTCCTTTCCTTTCCTTTTCCTTTCCTTTCCTTTCCTTTCCTTTCCTTTTCCTCTGACTATCCTGCTTCTTCTCTGTCCATTGTCCTAGGACTTCCTTGCCTCCAGTTCCCCTTGCACTTTGGAGGCTGCAAATTTTTGATCAATAGAAGGGTTTCCAGACAGCCTTGCACCCCCACCCTTCCACCCTGACATCGCATTGAGAGGACATAGTCAAAAAAACCACCAGGAGAAATGAAATTAATGTGCCCACCTTTTCTCTTTTTCTTTTCCTAATGAAACCAACAATATATTTCTTGTGGTGCTTTCCTGTCTCAGGGGGGATTTTATCTCTTCTAGCCCATTTGTAATTTACTGGATAAGCTTTTTCAGAGTCAGGAATTTCTCTATTTCTCTCTGATTTTTTTTTCCTACTCCTGTCCCCATTTCCCTACCTCGTTTTCCCCCTCCCTCCCTTACTCCCTGCCCACCCAGAACAAACCAAAAGACCCAAATATTCATCCTGGGGACTTGAAAATGGCCACGGTAAACTGTTTGTAACTTGTCTGTGCTCTAATCACATTAATTTGATAAGATCATCATCGGCAGGATGTCTAATTTATTTGCAAGCGGTAGCCAGGGAGAAAGCTTTTGACCCAAATTAACATGCCGCCGGGACCAGGGGGTGGCGGGCTCCAATATGGCTCTCTGGATTTTCCTATAAATTAACCCTCCTCCAGGCCCCACTCCCGCCGGTTACATCCCTACCAGTATGCCCGCAAAGTTCATCAGCGGCGCCGGACTCGAGAGGCACAGCCCCCGGGCTGCAGGAGGCACCAGGGGGCTGGGCTGTTTCTCCCGCCTTTCGCGCCTCCTCCCCGTCCTCCTCCTCCCTCCTCCCGTCCCTCCTTCTCCCCCCTCCCCCTCCTCCCTCCTCTTCTTCCTCCTCTTCTCCCCCCTCCTCCTCCCTCAGAGCAAGGCAGGGGAAAACGCGGGTTTCCACTTGCAACCACCAGAGGTGCAACTGGTTTTCTTCGCTCGTAGGGCATCTGAAAGCCGTCCAAATGATGCAGAAACTTTTTTTGTGCTTGGCTCCTGTCTTTAAGGCCAGGCAACCGATTTTTTCCGCTGTGTAATCATCTTTTGTTTAGAAGGGTGGGAGCTGGGGAAAAGGGCAGCGGTGGGGGGGGGGGGGGCGGGGGGGGGGGGAGGATGGAAGGGGCGAGAAGGTGGGTGTTGAGGGAAGCAGGCGTTTTAGTTCCGCAGAGAGTATATAAGGAGCAATCCCTAGAGAAATATCTATGCGTGGGACATACACTCACCTCTAGATCTTTATAGAGATAAGAATAAGCGTCAGTTTTTCTACCCTCCCCTGCCCCTCCCTTAAGGGGATGACACTACACTCCGTGGGATCAGGTAGCGTGAGCTGCTAACAGTGCAGCAATCCCCTCCCCCCTACCTACCCTCTTCTCTGTGATCATCTAAATTATGAAAAAATAGAGAGTGCATTAATCCACGGTTCGGCATTGCATAGAGAACACCAGCAAGAGACAAAATCCAGCATAAACACCCTAGACTGCAGGGGAGGAAAGAAAACGCATTTTAAAGCCAACGATAAAAAATGGCGTGCAGAATAATTACCTCAAATTGCTATTCGCTTGACACCCTGTGACACTAATTCTGTTCAAGTCATTGGGAAATACAATAAGGCAAACGAGCCTTCCTCTCCTTCTTGTGGCAGGTGTGAGTGTGTGTGAATGGGGGGCAATAAGGAACCGGTCGGGAGGGGGGGAATGCTAAACTTTCCATTTTAAAAGAAAAAGAAATAAATTAAAATGATCCATTTAGGAGAACGCATCTAAATAGATCTACAGGTTTTTAATGCCAGCGTTTTTTAACCCGCTTGCCCTGTACGTGGATTGAATTTTTTTTTTTCTTCTCCAGCATTTCCCTCAGCAGATGGATTTTTTGCCACTGCAGCTCAGCAGGAAGGGGTGTCAGATCTTTCAGTGTGCACCAGGTTTGAAACGAGCAGAGCCTCTTAGCAAACTCTCCCTCTGCGTGCATGTGAGTGTGTGCGAGCTGGCGGGCTCGGCAGCAAGCGGAAGAAAGAGGAAAGAAGAGAGAAAGCGAAGCGGCGAGCGAGGGAGCGAGGAGGGGAGGCAGCGTTGCCGGCAGGCGAGGCGAGGGCGCGGGCGCGGGCGGGACGGGCGGGCCGGGCGGGGCGGCCCCGGCCCCGGCCCCCGCCGGCAGCTCCGGCCGCGGCCGGCGGGCATGGGCAAGCCGCGCTCCCGCAGCAGCGGGGGCAGGCGCGGCGCGGCGGCCGGCGGCTCGGGGCGGGGCAGCGGCCTAGGCTGGGGCGGGCCGCTTTCAGCACCGCGGCGCTGGACAGCGCCCGGCGGGCGGCGGGCGAGGAGCGCGGCTCCGCCGCCGCGCGGGCAAGGTCAGTCCCGCGGCGGAGCCGCCACCGCGCAGCCTCCGCGGCCAGCGCCCGCGCTTCCCGCCCGCGCCTCCCTAAACATGCAGCGGCGGCCGGGGGCCAGGCAGCACCGCGCCGGTGAGCCAGCCCGGCCGGCAGGGGGACCTCCACTTAGCTGCCCGGCAGGCGTCAGGGAGGGCGAGCGAGGGAGGGGGATTTTTTTTCCTTCTTACTTTTTTTTTTTTTTTTTTTTTTTTCGCCTGCCTTGCAGTACGTGCCTGGATTAGTTTTGTGGATATAATTACTGACTGGAATCTGGGCTGTTTTGCAGTTGTGCGTGGGGGGAGAGAGGAGAAAGAAAGCATCCCCCCCCCCCCATCCGCCGACCCTCCCCTGCTCCCCACACACACATTTTTTTTTTCCTCCCCCCTTCGCTGGTGGTTCGGACATTTAATGTTATTGAATGAACTGGAATTGCTTTCCGTGTGAGGAGGATGGTTGCTGTTACTTTGTGATGAGATCGGGAATGAATTGCTCGGTTTAAAAATGCTGCTTTGGATTCTGTTGCTGGAGACGGTCTCTTTGTTTTTGCTTGCTGGAAACGTTACAGGGGACGTTTGCAAAGAGAAGATCTGTGCCTGGCAACGAGATAGAAGGGGATTTGCACGTAGACTGTGAGAAAAAGGGATTTACCAGCCTGCAACTTTTCAACCGCCCCAACTTCCCAAATTTTTACCATTTATTCCTGCATGGCAATTCCCTGACTCGACTTTTCCCTAAATGAGTTTGCTAACTTTTTTACAATGCGGTCAGTTTGCACAATGGAAAACAACGGTTTGCATGAGATTGTTCCTGGGGCTTTCCTTGGGCTGCAGCTGGTGAAACGCTTGCCACATAAACAAACAACAAGATCAAATCATTCAGGAAGCAGACTTTCCTGGGGCTGGACGATCTGGAATACCTCCAGGCAGATTTTAATCTGGTTGCGGGATATTGGACCCCAGGAGCATTTAGGGACTTAAACAAGGCTAGAGGTTGCCTTGATTTTAAATGACAATCTCATCAGCACCTTGCCCCCCAACGTGTTTCAGTATGTGCCGATCACCCACCTCGACCTCCGGGGAAACCGACTTAAAAACCTTGCCTTACGAGGAGGTCCCTGGAGCAGATCCCAGGCATTGCTGAAACTCCTGCTAGAGGATAACCCCTGGGACTGCCACTTTGCGATCTGCTGTCGTTGAAAGAATGGCCTGGAAAAACATACCTAAAAACGCTTTGATCGGCAGAGTGATTTGTGAAGCTCCCACTAGGTTGCAGGGCAAAAGATTTTAAATGAGACCACAGAGCAGGAGCTGTTGTAAAAAGAACAGAGTAGATTCTAGCCTAGCTGCTCCCCTGCCGAAGAAGAAACCTGCGATCCTGGTCCCATTCCCAACCCCCTTTAAAATACCATGGCAAAGAAGACCCTGCCACGCCAGGATCTGCTCCAAACGGAGGTACAAAGATTCCCTGTCAACTGGCAAATCAAGACCAAACCCACTGCTGCTGTGTCGACAGTGAGTGCGAAGAGCAAAACTACCAGCCACCTTTTCCTGCCCGCACATCTGCAGCTGTGATCAGATCCCTGGCTCAGGTTTAAAGGTTAATTGCAATGATAGGAATGTGAGCAGCTTGGTGGATTTTGAAGCCCAAGCCCCTCCAACGTGCAGGAGCGTTTTCTGAGAGACCAACAAAATACACACCATCAGGAAAATCCCCACTTTCTGGATTACCGAAAAACTTAAATTTACTCGATCTGGGCAAACAACAACATTGCCACCGTGAGAAACAACACCTTCAAGAACCTCTTTTGATCTCCGATGGCTCTACATGGATAGCAATTACTTAGACACCCTGTCCCCGGGAGAAATTTGCTGGGCTGCAAAACCTGGAGTATCTGAAACGTGGAGTTTAATGGGATCCAGATGATCATGCCTGGCACCTTTCAATGCGATGCCCAAACTGAGAAGTCCTCATCCCTCAACAACAACCTGCTGAGGTCTCTCCCCAGTAGACGTGTTTTGCCGGGGTCTCGCTTTCCAAGCTGAGCATTACACAACAATTATTTCATGTACCTCCCGGTGGCGGGGGGGTGCTGGAACCAGCTCACCTCCATCACCCAGGATCGACCTTGCACGGCAACCCCATGGGGACTGTGTACCTTGCCCTATCGTGCCTTTCAAACAGTGGGCAGAGATGCTGCGCCCCAAGGGTGATTATGAGTGACCTGAGGTGTGAGTCCCCTGAAGATTTCTTCAAGGAGGATATCGAGTCCTCTCTCCAATGATGTGATTTGCCCCTCAGTTAAAAATTCTCTCCCACATTAACTTCTACTAACAAAAACAGCACCGGGTTGACAGAGACAGGTACTCAACTCCAACTCCTACTTGGAGACCAGCCGGGTCTCTATTTCGGTGCTAGTGCCAGGGCCTTCTGCTGGTTTTTTGTGACCTCTGCCTTCACAGTGGTTGGCATGCTGGTTTTCATCCTGAGGAACAGAAAAGCGCTCCAAGAGGGAGGGACGCCAACTCCTCTGCATTCTGAAAGTCAACTCCTTGCAGACGGTCTGCGACTCGTCCTACTGGCACAACGGGCCCCTACAGCGCCGACGGGGCCCACAGGGTGTACGACTGCGGTTCCCCACTCCCTGTCGGACTGAGGCTGCGGGCGGGGGCGGGGGCGGCCGCCCCCCGGGACCGGCCCTTCATGCGCCGGCCGCGGGGGGCAGCTCCGCACCTCCGCTGCTACCTTTGTTGAGAAGCGAAAACACACGGACACCCGCAAGCCCTTCCTCACGACCCCGATCGCAAGCGCCGAGGCCCAGTGGGCGGCGGGGGAGCCCGGCGCCGGAGCGCATCCCTGCAGCGCTGCGCAGCCCGGCGCGGTGCGCGCATCCCCCGCCCGTAGCGCGGCCGGAGCAGCGACAGACAGACGAGGAAACAGCTTCCTTCGGCTCCGGCAGGGCGAAACACGGCTTCCTGGTTTTGTTGGGCTTTTTTGTTCAATTGTGGTTGGGGGTTTGATTTTGCTTTTTCGCCCTCTCCCCTTGTGGACCGACCCCTTTCCAAGAGGCCGGGAAAAATGAGGGGAGCAGAGGACTGGTGTTGGGCCTCCTCCCTGACGGCAAAGCAGGAGTGGAAAGTTGCACGAAGGCATGAATGTAATGTAAATAAATGACTCGGACTCCGAAACAAACAGGACAAATGGACAAAAAAAAAAAAAAAAAAAAAAAAAAAAAGTGCTGCATGGGCTCGCATGGATACAACGCAACCCAGGGACGCTCCGAGCCCCCGACTGGAAGCTGCGTCTAGTTCACACCATCATCCTCTTACCTGATAAGTCCCCTTCGTATCAAACCTTCTATATACAAAATACAGTATAATAAAAAGTGCCATTTTCGCCAGGTTTTTTTTTTTTTTTTTTGGTGTGATCAATAGGCAGTAGAGATCGTACTTTTACTGTGGAAAAAAATTGTAAAGATTTTATTTAAGGAACATAGTTGCATGAATATTCCTCAGTTGGATTTTTTTAAAATTTTTATTTTTATGTCTAGGTGGGAATTACTTTGCTGGGAGAGATTTGCTTTGTTGATAATTGGGGTTTGTGTTTCATTTCTTCAGGGGAGGTGGGGGAGGGTAGGCTTTGGTTTTGTTTTCTCTCTCTCTTCTTTTTCAAATATACATAATCAGTATTGCCTTTTCCATCTGAATGTAAAAATTAGTACCCTTGATTTTCTATTATGGTAAACAGTGTAAACATACAAAAGAAAAATCCAAGGCAGTTAAGCATGACCAATTAATGTCACTCTAGCGCTTAGGGCTGCAAAGTTTAATGGTAGAAAAATTCTGTGCTGTTGTAAATCTTACTATAACTTGAGGAAAAACAGAACCTGAGGAAGCAAGTGAAACTTACTAATTTCTATTCGAGGATTTTATAATGGCATATTTTTTCCAGTATTAAAGTGAAAATGTTTTCAACTCCGGGTTCTTACCATTTTTTCCAGCATCCAATTCTTGCAAACGGGGTTTACTTTGGGTTTAGGGGACAGAGCCTTCTTTCAGTGTTCTCTGTGTGGTGTGTGTCTCTCCCTCCCTCTCTCCCTCCCTTTCTTTCCCTCCCTTCCTCTTTCTCATTCATTCACTGGCAGAGGCACAAAACACCCTTCCTTCCCCCCTTTCCCAATGTAAATAACACACAGAAGTTTCCTGCCTGCCTCCTCCCCTCTCCCTCCCCCCCTTCGCGTTTTTTTTTTTTTTTTTTTCCTAACGAGGGCGGGTGAATCCCTTTATTAATACTGTGAATCTCATGCTGCTGCCGCTGCTGTCACCGCCTCTGCTGCAACACACTGCAGATATATTAGGGATGTTAGTGGGAATTTGCTTTAAGTGCCTCTGCCCCAGGCTTGGTCTCATTAAGCTGGAAGCCGAATCTCCGCGGCCAGAATTCCCGCCCGGGAGCAGCTTTGCCCGGTTGGGGCAGCTGCGGGCGGGCCGGGCTCCAGCAGCTGCCGCCAGTGGGAAAAACGAATTAGGCCCGCAGAGATTTTCCCGTTCCTGCACTGGGTACCTCCAGTCCCCTTTGATATTATAAAGCTAAAAAAAACACGGCGCAGTGCTGCAGTTGGACTTTCAGGCAGCTCGCCTTTGATCCCCTTCCTGTACGGGAAAAGTGGCCCCTAAACTCAGTCAAACCTGTAAAGGCGAAAGTCCTCTGCAAATCACTTGTAACTCACAGCTCAAGTCCCAGTGGAGATATGGAGAATTTCCAGTCACGTTTGCTCCGTGCCTTTCGCCAGCGGAGAATCCTTTTAAAGAGTAAAACAACCGTAAGGTACTTGCTAAACTTCAAATACTGATTTGGTTTGCTTTGTAGAAAATGCCCACCTTTGGGATCTGTGAGGAATAAACAGACAAACAATACACATTGCAATAGGTATGCTCTTAAAAGTGAGGCAGAAGCCTAATTCCAGGTATTCATGAAGAATTAAACATGGGGAATACATCATTCCTCCAGAATCCTTTAGCACTGTGGAAAATTTCTGCAGTCTCCTAGAAAATACCTTGAAGTTTGGTTGTGGAGCTCTGAAAACGGCATGGCCTGCTTAACTATACAAAGCATTCCTATTTTCAAGGGACCCTTCTTTATTCCACCTTGCTGCTTCATTAGACAGATTGTTCTGCCAGGATGCTGTGTGTAAGACAAAGTGGTGACAGTAGAGGCACTACTTTGGCCATTGTGCAATCCACCTCTTGAACAGTTTGAGTAGAAAAAAAAATGCACTTACATGTGGGCCAGTAATTCTGTCCTTGGGAGGCCATCAAATTTTTAGCTTAGGAAAATAGTCCCAAAATATCCTGTTTAGGAATGAGCTAGTGCACCCTTAGAAGGACTACCTAAGTCCTAGCTGCCTTTCTTTGTGATATTGTAGTGATGAAATTGAGTAACTGAGAAAATTGAGAACACATCCCATGCTAAAAATAATAATTACATTAGGAAGCACTGTAAATGGAAGTTAAGATAAAGTGCACAATAAATTAAAATGTCAAATCACTGACTGAGATCGGACATGCATGCATTTCAGAGAATATAATGCTAAATATGCAATTTTAACTTGACATCATTGAAAAGTAGCATAAAGTTGGGAAATTTGGCTCATTTAGCTTCCTAAAAGGGCTAGTTCTTTGGCATACCTATATAAAAAATGTCAATTCAATTGAAATGTTGAAGACATGTATTTATCACTCTGTTTCTGGGTTGTGGGGAAATGACAAAATGGAATTTTCTATGTCATTTTCTGAATTTGACATTTCACAGGATTCTTTCTTCCATCTTGCAGGACACCTTGCCCTTAAGACACATAGGTCACCCAGCTCTCTGAGATGACGTAATACTTACCAGCCTTGAATTACAGTGCTTATCTTATTTACACATGTAACACTTCCATAATTATTTTATCCAAACAAAATACTCAACAAAAAAGAAACATAAAAGGAAAGCAAAGGGATTTATTGAGAATGTTTTTGAAGAGGAGTTGGGAGTTCAAATATATTAAAATATGTTCAGTTGTACTGCAATTAACAGCAATAACCAAAAAGTAAATGTTTTATTTGCTGAGAATGGCTGTCATGATATTATTTCTAACATTGGAAGCCTATAGATATCCATGCTGTGTGAAAATTGGCATTTTTTTCCCTGCTAACTTAAGTAATCTTGTAACTTCAAGTATAGTATATATCCACATAAAGTTACTTATTGCTTAATCATCACAGCAAAGGCAATTTCTTTTCTTTCAGAAAAGGCAAAAAAAGAAAGAAGATTTATTATTTATCTAGTTAAAAAGGGTTTGTTTGTGGTTTGTTTTTGTTTCTGGAAAATGCTTCAACTAAGAATAGCTAGAATTTAAACTGTTTGCCATAGAAATCCATGCCTTTATACATGGTAGCCTCCTGCATGCCATTGCAGAAGAGTGAACAGAATTCTAGAAGCAACCTGAAAAAATTTTAAATTCATACCCAGGGTGATGTGTGTCATTTTGAGAAAAAGTGCGCTGTTGGAACTTGCATAGAAAATGTGTTATTATGTTGCTTTATTAAATGTATTGGCCGTGTCAGGTTAATTTTATAACTTCAATGCCAGTTGCATTCAAAAATACAGTTTTTCAGATCTGATTGCAAACTAAGTGATGTAATCTTTGAGGGGTTTACTCTTTGGTTAGAGTTTAGGGTTTTTTTCTTAGTGTTTCTTTATTTAGTTTTGGGGGGTTTTTATTGGCAAGAGTGGGGGCAGATATCATCTGATGTAAAAGAAAAGGCTTTGTTGTACTAGGACTTTACTCAGGTAGAAAAGCTGTGAACTACACAAAGTAAAATATTTCACATTTTTTTCAAACTCATTTGGGGTGAAAATTAGGGCAGAAAGAGGCTGAAAAATGGCTCGTCCTTCCCAACAGAATAATTTCTACATTCCCATTATCCATGAGAAGATTTTTAGGTCTCACAAATATGAAAGATTCCCAAAGACAAGTGGACTCTAAGTAAAGTTACAAACTCATTCCCACTGTATTTTTGTCAGTGATTTTTTTAGAAGCCAAAAGACAGCAGGAATTTTTTTGAGATTAAATGAAAAACCTCTAAATTGCTCTTTTTCTTTTCTGCGTAACCTTCTCCAAGGTTTCATTTTGGGGGCTTTCTTGAAAAATGATGCACAAGATACAGTCAGATCTTTAACATCTTGCTTTTTCTT